>KV424913.1:0-16438 GCA_001632445.1 Peniophora sp. CONT | reverse complement strand
TCGACAAGCGGAGTAGACCAGTCGATTCGCATTCAAAAGTAGTCCTAAGTTGGAGATTATTAGCGTAATCTATCCACTACAGGCCGAGGGCCAGCAGGCCAGCCAAGCTGCCTGCCAGGTGGGGGAAAGAATGGGCTATATCTTTATGACTAACGCACCTATCGACAAACCGATTACAGCGTTGGAATCGCATTAAAAAATGCGCCATATTGAGCCAGAAACGGTCGGGAACCGTAGAGGTCGGTGGAGGGGTGGTCGGGCCATTGGGCGGGAAGGGCGGGACACGATGAGCGGGAGGGCGGGATTGGCGGGCGGGCCGCGGATTGATGGTGGGGATGGGTGTGGGTCCAAGTGATGGCGCGGGGGCGGGTGGCGGGCGGGCGGGAACAACCCGAAAGATGGGTTCCGTGTTGATCAATGATGGGAAAGGGCTTCTCGGAGCTTCCCGAGCAGCATATACTGGTAAAGTACTTACTTTGATCAGTTATACTAGTATAATTACTTCATACGCCCATCCTAGAGTCGCAGCGTACTACAATTGCAGTGGGGTCACAAAGTGATTGCATTGGGGACCCCAGCTCCGTTTCAATTGAAGGAACTTGCGACTAGAAGGGGTAATACCACTCGCGCCAGTCGCGGTCACGTGTGATGTCGCGGTCGACGCGCCAGAAGAAGACGCCGAATTACTCGTGGATTCATTTACGATGCCGACAAGACGAGCGACATCCTCAGAGTCGCCAGAGAGATCCTCGACGGAGCTCTCACTGAGAGCCTTGAACTGACGAACCTGCTCCTTAACGTCCTCGGACGCGGCGGTATACGAGTCCCGGATGCACTGCATACGCCAAGCGAGCTGCGCCTGGACCTTCTCGCCCTCCGGTACGCTGGCCTTGTACTCGTCGTAGGTGCCCATAGTGGGCTGGATGTGAGACCTGAAGAACATGGTCGAGTAGTACTGCCACTCGGGGAGCTTCTTGCTAGCGCGAACGAAGAGCTTGACGGTGGTGGAAGTCTGGGCCGCAGTCGATGTAGCGGTGCGGTCGTGACGGCGCGAGTTACGGAACCATTCGCGGAGGCGCTACTCAGTTGAAGGTACGTCAGAATAGTAGTCAAGGATAAGTCAGACCTGTTGAACGTACCTCACGAATGGGCTTCGGGATACCCTCGGGGCGCCTGAGGCTCCTGCGACCGCTGTTCGTACGCTCGCGTTGGAAGTCTTGCTCGGGCTCGTCATCCTCCGGGAACTTGTCGAGGTAAGCAGTAATCATGCGCTCCCAGAAGTCGGAGAGAGTGCCGTTATCCTGCGCGAAGCGATACTGAGCAATCCACTCGTACAGGAAGTCGAGGCGGGCGCGGTCGAAGAAGTTATTAGCCATGGCGTGGAAAGATAGATATGTGGTGAGCCTTCTAGCACCAGCAGCAAAGCAGTGTTGCGGCGGGGGCGAGGGGGCGGGGATAATCGTTCGTTGCACGCCCGATATTTATTTAGTGTGCTGCGACCTGAATCCAGCTTCCCGGGGATGATCATTGCATCCTCTGAACCCGTGGGTTCAGCGCCAGGCTATTGGTGAGCGCCCTTGATTCACTGTCCGATCTGCGCGCTCTGATGCTTGTGATGCTGGGAGCGCGCGCACTTGGACTTCTTCGGTGCCAGTGCTTACGCATGCTTCGATTTAGCGTATCGATACTACGCCGCATGGGTATTTTATCCATGAAGGCCTGTTTTCCCTCTATTTCCCTCACCCCCCACTTTCGTCTCACTGTCTCCCTCGCTATGGCCGACCTCAACGACAACGCCCTGCACAACCTCGCGGCTATCATGAGTAAGCAGCAATCCTTCTATACGTGCGCCTCCCTCTGACATCGCACCAGCGCCGGCAAGTATTCAAGCTCTCGTTGATGCGGCTGGTCCTCCTCAGCCTGCTCAGCCCGTTCCCGCTGTGCCGCATCTCGCTCAAGGCCAGTTCTATGGAGTCGTGTCACCCGATGGCGGCCTTCAAGTCTTCAACAACCAGTTAGTTTTCTTTACGTCTCATTTCGGACATTTACTGACCAGTTCAGGGCCGAGGCCGACGCTGCTGTGATAGGCGTCCGCGGCGCGACGCGTCGCGCCTTCGGTGATGCTTGGAGTGCTCGTCGCTATGTTGCTCAACATGCTCTCGTGTCTATTCCCCGCAACCTGTCCACTCAGTACCGTCTGTACTCGCGCATGCAGGAAAGTATCACCACCGCCGGAAACGTCTTTACGGCCTTTACTGGCAGTCCTCTCCTCGCGCTTCCCGAGAATCAGGGCCAGAACATGCCGAGTCCCACGGTTTCGTTCACGCCGCTTAACTTCCTGCCATTCGTCCCAACTCCTAGCTCGCTGCGTGCCAACGTCGGTGGTTGCCGTGTCGAGATCGTCTTCGTAAGTCACCCGTGCTTCTTTCTTCTCCTTCATATTCTTACACCACTTTAGAACAACTTCCCGAGCCGCGTCGACGCGCACAACATCAACACCCATGACCTCTCCTTCCGCGGCGTACCCGGTGTCGTACCTGCAGGCCCAACCATCCCCTATGGTCCTGTCCGCACCTCTGGCATAAACCTAGGCACCGAGTACATCGGGGAGAATACCATCACCCGCGTCGTGCCGGACTCCATCATCCAAGTTGGTGATGGCACTATCATTCCGCCGGTGCTTGACCACGTTCCCGGGATGCTCGTAGCGCCTCTGGCGCCTGTTCCCCGCCTGCCCGATGTGTATTTCTGGGTTATTCTCCAGGGCGTCGCTGTTGGGATATTTAAAGGCACGGCGTGAGTGGCCCCTCGATATGTACAAGTAACACTTATTAACGTGTTCGTGTAGGCGCAACGTTAGGGAGCTCCTTCCTGCTGGATTGAGTGTCGCGAAGGCGTTCTTGACGCTCGAAGAGGCTTCCGCCTTTCTCTACGAACAGCTTGACAGTGGTTTCTCGCTAACTGAGCTCACGGAGGCCAGCGATGCGGACGCTTCGCTTCATGCTGCGCTTGGTGATGCACGCCGCGAGGCGCTGGCTCAGGGTGACATGGAGCAGGCTCGCCTTGCTACCACTCTCCAGACCATCATTAACCCGCCGTTTGTACCCGCCGTGTAGCTTCCGAAACGCTTAGTGATTGTCTTGCGCTTGAAATCCGTCTGATGCAATGTCCGCCGCTCTTACTAAAAACTCAATACCACTTGTTTCCTTGCGCCTTCAATCTCCGCGTGATCTTCGAACGAAACGACCAGTATCAGCTTCAATACACTTGATCAGATAATGGGACCCTTGTCTGATGGTACGCAGAAGAAGTTCTAGCTCTAGTTCATGTTCTAGACGATTGTGAAGTACAATGATAGGTAGCTCGCGCGATCGCAGTGAACATGCGACGGTCGGACGACCGCCATTACGCAAGATGATATGCCACAAGGTCGGTAGTTCTCCTTCCATACATCACGCGTTCACGGTATTGCATACGGTATGATGGGACGCTAAAATATGATATCCAAACGTAGACGAATCCCCGTCACCAATTCTCCCAAGACCGCCGCTCGCCGCATTCAACCAGAGCCAGAGGCCCCACCGCCCACCGCCTTCCGCGCCGACGCAGGCTTCAAGCCAAGAACAATGTTGTTATGTATCCAAGCGCGAATACGCTACGAATACTATAAGCGATTTGCCTGGACATTCAAAAGAAGAAGAAAAACATACCGCGCTAACGGTATAAAACAAGTGCTTGATCTTACGCGTATCGTCGATCTCCCTGTCCGGATGGTGCTGCTTTGCCCTCTCGACGTCTTCGGGGAAGCGGTTGAGGTACTCCTCGGTGATGTCGCGGATGGAGCTGTACCAGATATCTCCGTTGTCGTGAGTTTCTTCGTACGCGGGAAGCATTCTCTCCAGGTAAGCCCTTCGCTCGCCGTCAAAGAACTGCCTCGCCGGGGAGATATGAGTATAGACGATGTCGTCGTCGCTCGAGAGCGCAGCAATAGTCGGCATGCGGCGTATCACGCGTGGAGGTGTTCGGCGAGGAGAGTCGTCCTGCGACGATGTATCGCCATCTGAATGAGCGCGCTGGTTCGAGGCGGTTTCACTGCTGCCGTCCACAGCAACGAGTGATTCTACAGCGTCCAGCGATGGAGTAGGTGAGTCGGGCATGACGGCGTGTAGCGAGCAACGACACGGTTGTTGATGGGTGGGGAAGAGCAATGCTTCGATTAAAGTAGGTCTTCCGCTGCTTTGCGTCGCTTGCCTAGGCGTGGTAATGCCACGCAAATTAGAGCGGCAATTGTGGCCGAATACCGTGTGGATGCTCGGCAGTGTGATAGAGTTGGTGAGCTTACCCTGAATAGAATGATCCACATTCACGCTCCATTCGCGAGTATTTCCATGTGCAAACTTATCCGAGTCTTCTCTTCAAGAAACGAGGCATAGGCTCAAGATGCGCCATCTAGAACGCATATCGCGTATTCCTTTTGATGCGCGTATCGCAGGCACAGTCAAACGGGCGCGAATGAGCAGAATGCGACAAAATGACAGATGGGAATCTGGAAAAGGTAGGTGGGTTCGAGAAGTACATTGAGCAAAGCATAAGGTAGACGAATATTAAGAGAGGAGAGTCTGCTCTGTATAAACGATACCTGTAGCCTGACTGTGAGTCAGGATAAGGACATATGAATTATACTTTGGGATCTTACCTAGCGCGGTTTACTGTACAGGATTCAATAGCCCGGCGCTTGCATCAGCCCGCCGGCGGCCTGCGTCTGAAACGATGGATCGGCGGCTGAGTGTTCACAAGCGGCCGGTTGCGATGTACCTGTGCTCGGGGCCGGCTGTACTGTATACGAGCAGCAGATTTCGTAGCTCAGTACCCTCGGCGCCGAGGAAGCCGAACTACGAGATAAACATTGGGATATCACGCAACATCTAGAACAAGCCTACGGACAAACTGAACGTCGCAGCGGCATACACTTCACCAGCGAGAATAATTTGCACGCGTGCAGACGTACTGCCACACAGATAGAACTTGCGAGCGTCGGGGTCATTTTGAAGTTCATAGTGAGATGCTTTGTGCGGCCTGGCGTACCAGAGGACGTCGATGGTCAATGGATTAGCATAAGAAGCTTACGACAAGCAGTCGGATATACGCACGGAACAAGTGCCGTCTACAAAAGATCGTCGACATCAGATTCATCCTCCACACCTTCAGCAAACAACGCGGAAACGCTCGACTCGTGGTCAGAGTCAATAGACAGAGCTTCTTCTGAGTCTGAACCTTGCTCGCGCGGCGTGTGCGAGCCGCTCGTGATACCGTACTTGACGCGAAGCTCTTGCGGCGTCCACCAACCAAACTTGTCAGCGAAGGAGCGTTTCTCGATGCTGTACATTGTGTGAGCGCAGGTATAGAGGTGTTTATGGGTACATTACCATCTTCCAAGCGCTACGAACGCGCCATCGATGCCGACCGCGCGGGCCTGAGCGTCGTCCATGGACAAGAGCTCCTCCTCTTGATGCACGACACACATCAGACGTCGGATGCCATGTAGTGATTGAGGGCTCGAGTGCAGGCTTTCAGAGCGATCGCATACAGCCTCCAGTCCTTGCGACTCAAGCTCGAACAGCTTGTCTTGAAGGCATGACAGATAGATGCAGTCACTGTCCTGCCAGTCCGAAACGGAGCGCAGGTGAAGCCGATGGAGTTCCTCCCATAGCTCAGATTTGGCGCTTTGCATGGGAAGCGTACGAGAAGGGTCAGATCTCGCTGCGCTAAGGACTATTGAGAACTGGTAGCTCCTGACAGGGTATACTCAGTATCGGCGCTGAAAATTAAGCGGATAAATGAACGTACTTGATGTGGCCGCGGCGAAGACCAAGAACCCGGTCTCGCTGTGTCTTCAGTTCCGATTTAGCTACCTTACGACCTCCACGGCCTCTAGAAGTAGGACCCTTTGTTTTGCGGGATCTACGAGCCCGGATATTTGCCAGGCCGGACGACGTCGCGTCGTGGTATGCTGCGTAAGCAGCCTGCGGCCTAGTATCAACGGTTAGACGGGAAAACTCCGAATGCTAAGATAGTATACCTCGAGCTGTGTTTCTTACATCTGTCAAAGTGGCACATGAGTGCCGATAGTTTATTCGTGGCAATGGTGGTAGGTTTCAAACCGTGGACGCCCGCGCCCGCGCTCAAGCTTCAAGTCGCGTCGAGGCGCGAAACGCGTTCTTGTTCGTCTTTGAGCATTCTGAGCTCCATTGCTCATAGAAACTGACTGCGTCGTTATCTACCCTCCGAACTTGCTAAGACAGGTACGGGCATGATGCTAAATGGTGCTTGTATAACTTCTGGGGCAGCACAACTCTGGAGAGTGTCGGTATTGGGGGTAAATTCTCCGCGTAAGCTGTTGAAGTCCCAATCTGTCGCTTTCCTCTTGCAATTCTTGGAGATCGAGATCTTTAGGCTCACGGATTCACAGTATATCGTGTGATATATGTTTCTGACATCTCAATGTACTCATGAATTGCAAAATAATGAACCCAGCGACAATATCAATAGCATATATGTACAAACAACATTGTAACTACGCGTAGACGACGATCTCGCCCTCAGCCCTCAGCCGGCACCAGCTAGCCAGTGCTGCGGCGTAGGTGTGGAATCCCGGCGCAATGAGTTGACGCGCGCTTGGAGCGTTCGCTGCCTCGGCTTCCTCCCTAGTGTAGGTACTGAGTGTCAGTAACACTGGCTGGCAAAGATTCAAACACCGTACATACCAAGATTTATAGATGCCCGGGTTCCGGGATTTGAGAGCGACATACCACTCGGAACGCGATGAACCCGCAGAAAGGACATCGGCATGAGCGACTCTGGGGCGGAAGTTCAGGCCCTCGGCGATGGGGGGCGTGTACGCGTTAGGAGGGACCCAACCCGCAGGAGCGAAGGGAGGTCGCCGAGTCTCGGTCTTGTACCGGCGTGGCCGGTCCGGAGACTGGGCCGGGGTAGGGGAGTTGGGAGGTGGCCCCACATGAACGGGGATAGGCGAAGAAGGCGGCGTGCGGAGAGAAGACGGAATAGAGATTGAGTCCGTGCGGCGCTGCGGGAGCACTGGCTGCACACGAGCCGGCGAACGCATGGAGCGCAAGAGCGTGTCGCGCAGTTCACGTGTAAATGCATCGCGCTGGTAAACAGTTAGTCGATCATCTGTTGACGAGATAGACTACAAACCTCCTCCACACTAGCAGTGCCCAGCTGGGCGACCTGGTTGCCTGCGGCTATGGCAGACCGCCATCTACGCTGCGCAGCCACGGACGTTCCGAACTTCAACACTACGCAGCCGGGGATGTTTTCCGTCGAGAGAATGGCGTTCAATCTACACGTACCGAGTGCTAAGAAACGCTGAACACCAGAACCAGTCGTTACTTACTTATTCATGACCCCAGGCAGAAATCCCCATAGCACAACGTACCTCTCCTCTTCGAGGTCAGCGAAAGTAAGCTCCCTGTCGCCAGGGCCCAAGTCAAGAGGCTCCTCAGCATCGCTATCGGACATGGTGGTTATAGAGAAGATGGGAGCGAGCGCTCGCGCTCACGTTGGTGAGGGAAAGTGATGGCTCTCCCGTGAGAACGGTCTCGCCGCGTGGCGAGCAAAGTCAACCATTCGTCTGCCGCCCGTCTGCCACCTCTCCTCCCGCCTCCGTGTACCTCTCTACTTAGATTACATTTAGACCTCGCACCGTATTCAACGACATTGCCTGACGCTTATACGACTGTTTAATGCGCGAGAGGGATGCATCGCGGGCAAGCTTTCTGTTAAATCGTCCGATGTTCCTGAGCTAGATGTTGCGCTCAGTCGGAAATATCAGTGCACATCACCATCAACGGTAACTCCAGCACTGACTTCGTCCGTAGATGTACCATGTGCCTGCGTTCAAGCCCGGTTACGGTTAGCTGGCTCGCGGAGTACGCGATCCTTGGTCCGGTGGTCAGTGCGTTCGTTCGTTCTTTCCCTTTTCTCCCCACCATAGCCTGGTCATGTCATCTGGCAGCGCTGGCAGAGGTAGTCGCGGCCGCGGTCGTGGAAGTTCTGGGCTACCGACTGTACGTAGACAGAGAATCGCTACGGCGCCGCTGTGGCGCGTGGCATGGCTCGGCGACCAACACGACAATCCACCTCATCAGCACCAGCAGCCTTCTGAGTTGCAGCCTTCGGTATCCTCGCCGTTCTCGGATGTAAGTCAATATCTTGCATAAGTTTGATAACATACTGACTCACTGTCTATAGGTGGCTTCATTAACCTCGAATGGCTCGCCGTCTGCCGTTCGACCGGCGTTACCTGTAAGTAAATGTGTCGACACGATATACGTCCCATACTTACAAGTGAATTGCACAGACTACCGCGGGGACTTCGAAGACTCCCAATGGTCAGGCCGCAGCGTCGCTATCGGTGAGTCTACACCTGTCATACGACGCCGTACGAGTGCTGACGAACGTAGAGCGCATCACAGGCGGCCCGGCATCGTCGACAGACGGAGGTCGTTGTAGGCGTGCGAGATGGCAAGACTGCTGTCAAGCGCAAGGCCGTCCCGCAGCAGGAAGCGGAGCTCGTTGGCGAACGCACAAGTCGAGGCGCAGATACCCAGGCGTCCACCGCTGGGACTCCGGCGAATAATGGCCACGATCAGGAGAGCGACTGGGTGGATGTCAGCTTTGGCTTCGATCAGCAAGTCCCGCCTACGAAGCGGCCACGAGCGGCAGTCCCTGCTCAGCGCGTATCCACCGGCAAGGTTTGTTGATCGCTTCCGTGAGAAAGGGCTGGTACTAATATGTGCTCTGTAGAAGGATCCTCTGGAGGTGCTCAAGGAGAAGCGCAACATCTTGCTCCGGGAGATGGCGCGGCAGGAGGGACTAAAGGGCATCAAGCTCCGTGCCAATGGTTTTCCGCCCTGCGCTCAGTGTGACGTCTCGGACGGCCATGTCGAGTGTTTGGACTGCATGCGCGCGGGCCTATTCTGCTCCTCGTGCTGCGCCGAGCTGCATATGTGCGAGCCGCTGCATCGCGTTCACGTACGTACTTTAGTTCTCGCTTTCTCTTGGTCACTCAGCTCACACGTTCGTTGCAGCAATGGAACGGGGAATGCTTTGTCTCGTACTCGCTCGAGAAGGCTGGTTTGATCGTCCAATTGGGTCATGATGGCGCGCCGTGCAACCATCGCGAGGTCCAGGATGTGCCGCTCACCGTCATAGACCAGGGCGGCATACATCGTGTGCGCTATGCTCTTTGCAAGTGCTACAGGGAGGGTACATCAGAGCCCGCCGTCCAGATGATGCGTGCGCGCTGGTGGCCTTCAACGTGGAAGAGACCCAAGACCGTCGTAACGCACTCCACTCTCCGCTTCTTCCACGCTATGGCGATACAGGGAAAGATCAACATGTACGACTTCTACAATGGAATTGTACGAATCACGGACGGCGTTGTCAGGGTCAAGGTAAGCAGCGCCTGTATCGATGCTGTTTGCATATAGCTCATAGTCCTCCAGTCCAGTTACAAGGCTTTCGTGCGCTGTGTCCGGATGTTCCGCCATCTTCGCCAGGCCAAGCGTGCGGGCGTTGCACAGATGCCTCAGGGTGTTGACGATGTGGAGCCAGGCGACGTTGCTCTTCACTGCCCCGCTTGCCCGCGACCGGGAATCAACTTGCCTGACGGTTGGGAAAACGCGCCGCCGGATGAGAGGTTAGCGAGCTTGATTGGAGCTTTAAACATATAGTACTCATGATGCTCATGTGCTATGTAGATTCTTGTATCAACTGCTGATTGCTATCGACGCGAACTTCAAGTTGAAGATGAAGGATAAGGGCGCGAAGAACATTGAGTTGGGGGATGGTTGGTCGTTTTTTGTCGAAGACGCACCGTATACGCGCCATATCGAGACAAACTCGGATATGACGGAGGTACGTCTCCTGCACTGTTGTTAGCTCCATGTCACGACGCTGACAACTCTACTAGATGAAGCAGTGTGAATCTGAGCACAATGCCTTGCGGAATGCCAACATGCCGACGTCGAGACGGTGGGCGGTCAACGGTGTAGGCGTTGCCATTTGCGCTCGCCATTTACTGTATCGCGCTCAGGGTGTAGTGGACCTGCCACGCGGGGAGAGGTACGTTCAACTCACCCTGACGCCAGGCAACACGCGCTGACGACGCTTAGATTCGCGTGTATGGACTACGGCGTATTCTCGATGCTTAGAGCAACCGCGAAGGACATCAAGACACTTCTTTTCTCGTACGACATATCTTGCTCTTGGTCGGTCAACTTCCATAAACGCCTGGCCGACTTCTATGAAGAGCTGTACCGCCTTCCACCGGATGCTCTCATCACCTTCGTCGTACCCAAATTCCATCTGGAGGCGCACGGCGAAGACTGCAAGTGTGCCTTCAATTTGAACCACACGAGCGGCGCGGGACGGACTTGTGGAGAAGGTGTTGAAGCAGGCTGGGCGGATATGAACGCGACCGGAGTGTTTACACGCGAAATGGGCCTAGCGCATCGCCATGAAGTCATAGACGATTTCCTGCAGGCGATCAACTGGCGCAAAATCAAGAACATGGGTATGTCTTTGTACCTCATCTGTCGCGCGTACATAGGTCTCATGTTGCGTAGACCGTGCGCTTCTGAAGCAGCTCGAGGAAGCGCTCCCTATGGCGGCGCGGCAATGGTCAATCCACGAGAAGTCGTGTAAGACTGTGGCCAAGGCCACAATCGACGCCTGGGAGGCGATGATCCGGGAGTGGGACGCCGAACGCGTGAAGAAAGGCAAACCAAGCCCCTATCGCGTACCTGTGCACAGTGCGTATTTTCCTCTTGAGTGCAATGGGACCGTTAGCTGATTGCGTCTCACAGCTCGGACGCTCGCGGCGGTGAGAAAGGAGCTGGCGCTCGAGGAGGGCAAGGCGATGGAAAATGGGGTCTCACTTCATGAAATGACGGCTAGCGCGTACATCTCGAGTGTACTTGCTCTCGAAGATCAAGCGTTCGTAGCACTGAGTTCACTTGCTTACGAATCGGACTAACCGTCGTTTCAGGTACGCTGTTGATCTACGCGCCAAGCAGAAAGACCAGACGGACCAGGAGCAAGCGACGATCCAACTCAAGCGGAATCAACTTCATCATCGTGCGCAGGCACTCGAGAGCGCGCAAAACTGCTATGTGCTGGCGGCGGACGGTCTGTTGGGGCGTGTGGATGGTATGCACTATCAATGCTTGTGCGCTTCTGTATATACTTATATATGGGTCTGTTTGCTAGCCGATGTGGAACTGGGCGAGCCCGTGCTTCTTCCCCTCACGCTCAGCTCGTACTCCAAGCCACGACGAGGCAAAGCGCCTGCCGCCCCGCGTTCCATCGGTGCCGTTGTCCTCTGGCTACCGTCCAACATCCCCTACAATCTCCGCGCGTCGTTATGCGTATCCGACATCATCATGAAGGAGATCAAGATGCGGGTCGCCGTCTGCCAAGACTGTTTGCACAACATACGTCGCGCCCTTCGTAACGCTCACGCCTTTCACTTGGACAAGAAGAAGCTCGGGCACGCGAGCCAGCGCTCATCCACCCGTAACGACACCACGCTCAAGGGGATCATGGATAACCTTAATCGGCACGTCGCGCGTTACCGTCGGTCGTACAACGCGCTCGTCGTCTTGGATCCCGACAATCTAGGCGAGTGGCACAACACGCTCCAGGAACTCAAGAAGGCGGATCTTCGCAGTCCTGTGGATGACGAAGAGCGACCTACCTCCATGGACGACTTGGAGACTTCGCGGCTGGCTGAACGCAGCGAAGGGCATCGCGCGCCAACATGGATTTGGTTGGTTGGGGAGGTAGAGGCACGCGACGTACCTGGGGCACGCACCAAGGAAGACGCATACGAACGTACGCTTCACACCATTCAAGATATCATGTTGTATACTAATTGTGTATAGATATACGTGTTGAATGGGCTCGCACTCGTTCACGCGCGTTTCGTTGGCGTGAGGAGTGCCTATTAGTCCTCGAGGAGATGCGGCGGGTCGTATGGTCGCATAGCCATGCAGCGGACTCGTGGCGGAAGCGCGCAGCGTCTGTAGAAGGCTGGAATATCTTACCCGACATCAAGGCTGGGCTTCGCGCGCACGCCCTTCGGCAAGCGCAGGTATACACGACTCTGGCGGTGAACTGCATAAACTGCTGGTCCCCGTACTTGGAAAAGCAGTCGTTCACGCTTAGCTGGCCACAGTCTATCATGAAGCACCCAGGCATCGTAATACGAGGTGTGCACCCTCTCATCGGCGACGAGTCGAGCGTACAGGGTGGTTCCGCGCCGAGCCTGGCGGGGCAACCCGCGGAGGGACAATCTGGATCGGGGACGGGTACCAATGGTACTCAAGGGATAAGGGATGATGATGGAGACGACGAGGACGAGGACGCACCTGTTGATGATGGAGGACAAGAGTATTCGGACAGTGACGATGAGGATGATGCCCGTCGGTTCGCGTCGGATGATAGCGACGAGGAAAGGCTGGATCAGTTGGAGCTTCTGAGTCTCGACGATTAATGTCGTACCTAGCGTGTATGGAAATGAAGTATTGTGCCTTTAGTATGTTAGAGCTGTACGTGCATGAACGAGTTCTCCGACGAAGGGAACGAACGACGAGTCAACGGGCCCAAGATCGACTTAGCGCTTTCGCGAGCTCGATGAGGCACGTGACCTGGTTGGACTTCGTCTCGACTTGCGCGAGAGATTTTGGTGGCGAAATATGACTCAGCGTAGGGGATAGATGCCGACTGATTTCCATAAAAAACATATGACATTGCTTGAGTAGAGTAGTCTATATAGTGGAAATCGCGATTTGGCGCAATGAATGGGCGGGTGAAGTGGCGGAAGGGCGGGTGAAGTGGCGGAAGGGCAGGTAAAGTGAAGAGACGGCGTGCCGGCGTACAGTGGTGGTTTGCTATACTGCGTAGTATTAGATTCTGCTTTTCGGCAGACAAAAACCGCTGTAGCAATTATTAGTAACGATTGAGTTGGATACGATGACAGACGCACGAGCGAGTGATACGGCCTTTATTGTGGCCAGCAGGCGGCCATATCGGTATATTTCCTACTGTAATTGGATGTCAAAATGAACGAATAACGTGGCTAATTGCGCACCTGGTCAGAAACATGCCAATATACACCGAGATTTGAGCGTCGAAGCAGAACAGTGCTACGTCGCAGGCCGCGGCGGGGCGGGGCGAAGCAATGCAGGATTTACACATCAATTCAAGCCCTGTATTCACAGCGAGGGCATCACATACCTTTGAGGAGAACCAGGATGCGCAGAAAGGGAGGGAAAGCGAGGGCGAGGGCTGGTAGGGAGCAATAGCCGAGCGGGTGCCCAACCGGGAGCGCGCAGCGCGCGGATGGGCGGAAAAGCGCCAAAGATTCACATATTAGATGGCAAATGGGTGGTGCGTGCACACGTAGACGTGCGCAAGCAAGGCCCGATAGGGGAGCGGGCGGGCCGAGCGCGGGCGGGCTAGCAGGCGGTGGGCGGGCGGGCGGGCGGGCGGCGAGCGGGCGGCGGGACGGGGCCATATTTGCTGGGACAAGCAAAACTGTCGATGGTAGCCGTGTCTTGATTGCCTATGTGAGCTATCGAGAAATTCATGAATGGGTGGCAAAGTGCTGCGCAGGGCGGGTGAACGGCGAGCGCGGGGTGCGCCGCGGCGAGCGCGAAGCGGCGGGTGGGTGCCCGAGGCGGTGCCCGGACCAAATAAAGCCAAACGGCGTGGGCGGCAGCACCCGGCGGCGGCCCCGCGGAAGCCGGTGAGCACCCCACGTGCGAAAGCGATGGGAATGGGTGGCCGTGCACTCGGGTCCCTAGTACTATTATAGCTTTTGTATTCTATACTGTACCAAGGGGTTTACACCCGTTTACATAGAGATCCCTATATGGTATGCAGAGTCACGGCCACTCACGAAGAATCTGACCATGCAGTTGTTGCAATTTCAATGATAATCAATGATTAACAAGAAGCCTAGTAATGGCGGCCTGTGGCAGTGGGCGCGATATGGCTTCAAGACCTTGCCGGAGAATAAGAAGCAGGCGGCGAAGATTACGAGCAAGGCTAATGGCGAGCCTGGCTCGCAGTTTCAATATCAGTTAGACTTGCTTTCAAAGCAGGACGAACTTACTGAAGATCGCAAGTGGCTACATAAGCGTGAGCAGGCTCGGCGGGAGGCGCGAAAAGCGCGCTGCACGTAGATATACATATAATACCTTTTAATATAACACGGGAGTTGGTAATATAGACGCCTGGTCGTGATGAGAGTGGGCGGCATCGGCCGGTGTGACGTTCAACGAGCGTAGCTCGTTCTCTCTGTTGAACGACATTGAGCCTACCTGTCACAGTCAACAAACAAAGCACGCACCTCCGTTGAATGGCGCTGAGTATATATGGCCTGGCTAAAGCGCGACTGGCCTTCTCGCTAGCCCTGCGTCAGCATGTCTTCATCCACCGCACCCGCACCCGCACCCGCGTCCGCACCCGCACCCGCAGCTGCACTCGAGCCTGCCGCCGCGCAACCTACCCCCGAGCCTGCCGCTGTGCAGCCTACCCCCGAGCCTGCCGCCGTGCAGCCTACCACCCTCAGTGTCGAACAGATTCAAGCCAACCTTACCGCCAGCAAGGCTGCCGCCGAACTTAATGCCCTTCGCACGAACAACGAGACCGACCTAAGCGTCGCCCTCAAGAATTTCGACGCCGGCGTGAAGGTTACCGTCAATGATATGTGTAAGACCTTCAAGAAGTACGTCAGACATCCTCTTCATAGATGCACAAGCTTACGCCTTACAGAACCAAGAAGTATATGAACGGACGCCTACACCGCAGCCTGTACCAGATACAGATGAGTCGCGCGCCCATTCCTTGGAATGGCTTTACCGGTATGAAGCTTGTGGAGTACAACGAGGGTAAGCCCTCGACCTCATCGTTGCTCATGCTCATGCACTTACCGCCTCGGCAGCTCAACCCAAGGACAAGAGGCTTCGAATCGGGACGTTCGTCAAGCGGAACCACGTTCAGCTCAGACTCGAGTTCAGCAAACTCACGACAGATGAGACGACCAAGATCGCGAACGCAATGTTGCGCCGGCGCAAGGAACAAGACCTGAAGCCTCGCAGGACGTCCAAGGGCGTCGTAAGGGACTTCAGTCAGTCAATGACGAAGGTCACCAAGGAGGTTCGTCGTGTTAGCTTTGGTTTCATTCTCATTCCCATTCTCATTACATCTGCGCTTATGTAGGTCGAGTCGACCTGTGTGCGCACCGACTCCGCCGCGCTATGCTTCTTCGTCAAGACAAAGGTGACGGACTTACACAAGCCCGTGCTCGTCGTGACGCCGGGTGTTCGAGACTTTCTTCGCGATGAATACAAGACGTCCCCCGAGGAGATGATCATGAAGCTGGAGGCCGCAATGTTGAATGGTGATAAGGGTGTGTGACGTCTATACTCTATATCTTCGCCACTAACTGTCTAGCAGCGCCGAAGAAGCAGCAGACCAGGACTATGAACGACGAGATCAGTGACTGTCGCGGTTTCATCCAAGACGGCCTTAGTACGTACTTCGATCCTTGACAACACCTTCAGATACTCACGCCAGTGTAGACAACTGCTTGCACCTCAACGGCCGCCTTGCCTCGCGCAAGTCCGCCGGCATGAACTACGACAACATTGTCCCGAAGGTATACGAGAGATATGGCGTCAAATTGGTTGGCTGGCCAGAGGATGTACCACTTACCAACCCAGGCAACATCAAGCCTCGCTCGAAGCTTCAAGAGCTACTTGCTGCGCTCGAGAGCCGCGCCTGCCACTGGGAGGTTGCCGAGCCTGTGCTGGCCCCAGAGACCACCACGGTAACGAAGGATGCGCCAGCAAAGCGGGGAAGGAAGCGCAAGACGGCCGCTGGTGCTGAGGGTGAGGGCGGTGGTGAAGTTAACAAGGACTCTCAGCCCAAGAAGCGCAAGCGTGTGACGAAGCCCAAGGCTGCCGCCACCGCGAGTCCTAGCGCCGTCATCGGCTAGTCCGTTCATCTCCGAGAACTTGATGAGTTCGTTACATATTGTACCTATTGTACCCATACCCGTCCGTCTGTCTGTGTATAAACTACTTCTTGGCAGCCTCATTGTGCGGTAACTTGCAGCAGCCGCGCTGAAGACGAGAACAAAGGGTCTTGACTTAGCAGGCCTCTGAAGAAGTACGCGCCATCAATCATTAATCAATGGTCGGTGAAGTGTCAGCCTCGTGGGCGAGAAGCCTGGACCGTTCACATGTCAGAGACGCGTGGCAGATTTCCAGATCTTCCATCAGCGCTGAGAAGGCGCCAAACAGGCGCTGAGAGAGACTTCTTGCAGAGAAAAACATATCTTTTCAGA
>KV424912.1:20403-35079 GCA_001632445.1 Peniophora sp. CONT | reverse complement strand
GTCAAGAAGGCAAGGAGAAGATCGTGAGGTGGTGATCAAGGCTCGAGCAAGTATAACGATAGAGACAATAATTGACAATGAAATATTCATCCCACTTCAATAAAACAAGTCGAACCTCGAATCTCGACGCGCGAGTCTTGCGCGAGTCTACTTACTACAGAATGTATTGCTTCTCGTGCCTCTTCTCATAGTTATCGCACAGTTACCAGTATCAGCAACTGTAACTCGGAATCGAGGTGCGACTGCAAGCAGTGCGTCTGCCATTGCAATTCGCATTGGTTTTTGGAATTTTGGACAAATGGTGTTGTTGGTACTATTAAAATCGAGCTGCATATCCCATTTGAGAGCTGCGCTAGGAGGCCATAGGAACCATAGGATCATTGCATGTCATCGAAATAGTTGCTGCTATGTAGCACGAATAATGGTGGTGGTAGCGCGACCTTGCACTCTCAGCGCTCATCGGGCGCAAGCATGCGTGATCGGTCCATGTAGGATGGGGTCATAATTTAATTAAACTTAAGAGCCATAAAGCTCATCTAGCTCAGCGGCTGCAGCACACCCGCGCAATCGCGTGAGGCCGCCGGTTCAACTCGTCACGATGCCATCTCAGTTCCCCTCATCTAACGCTGCCTGCATACAGTACGTCCTTCCAAATAAGGAGGTGTGCCAGTACTAGAGCGCCTACGGGCGCGCAAGACTTTTATTTTCTATTTCTTCAACATGCCCGATCTGGCCTGAGCGGGCTCAACGGGTCTGGTCGGGTCTGGTCGGGCTCATCATGCCCGACCAGGCCCGTTCGCCGCCCACTCCACCTTTTCAAAGTTTATCGGGCACGGGTTGCCCGATCAGGCTGATCGGGCATGGTCGGGCGCGATCACGCATGGTCAGGGAAATGCAGCTTTTGCGACAAGGGTGGCGATACAATAAGTGGTTGATCGCCGTGCTCAATAGTACCTGCGAGCCACGTGGATTTTAGCTTGTTCCACATTTAGACAAGGCAAATTAGCAATTAGCTTGCACATAACAAAGCAGTGGGTCACTTGCCGTGGGCCCAGTAAACGATGTAGATTATCTCAAACCATTAATCGGTGACGAAAGAGCTGATCGCAGGCAACGTCGTCCAACCAGATGTCGCCGTTGGCTGTCCCACAACTGTCAGAGCCCACTGGACGGGGGGTTCTGGAGTTTAGGTTATTCTACATCGTCTAGAAATCCCACGACAAGTAACCCAGTCATATCATATCGAGAGCGGCAAGAAAAGTGCATTCATCATGACATTGATCGAACAAAGCAGCAGGACAGTGACGGGAGTAACAGGAAAAGACGACAAGCATGATAGTGAATCTAAGTATGGACGTGTATGATACAATGAAGGAGACGTATTCCTTTCTAACGGACAAGCAGGCAACATCGAAATAGCAATCTAAGAGTAGGACGGAGGAGCTGTAAAGACACGTCAGATTTTATCTGATCGCGCGTAAGTTGACGTGAACATACCAGGCGAACGGTTGACGTTCTGCAGCGCGGCGAGGACGAGCGCCTTCTCCTCGGCAGAGAAGTTGTCGATGAGGCGAACGACGTTGTCAAGCACGGCCTTGCGGTCCTCCTGCTTCGTCTCAAGCAGGCGGCGCGAGAGGTGGTCGCTGCGGAGCTGCGCGAGAGTCGACTTGAAGTCGAGCGCCTCGAGCGCCTCCGCAACAGCGCGGTCGGTTGCCTTGTCCTCGAGGTGAGCCAGCGAGAACAGCAGCTCCTTGCGCTGCTGGTTCGACATGTCAGGGCTAGCGTCGCCCATCTTCTCGATAGCAGAGGTTTGTGCCAGACGCGCGCGCGTTGCCCAGTAGAACTGGCGGCGAGCGTTCTTCCACGCCGCCGGACGAGCGCACCCCTTCGCCTCCATGCGACCAGCGCGGCTGAAAGAAAGTTAGATGTGGATATGGCACCCGATGGTAGACGAGACGTACTCGTGAAGATCGGCGTAGAGCAAAGCGATCTGCCTGTACGTGGGGTTGAGCAACTGCTCGCGCTTCTCAAGCTGGTCGGCCGCAATAGCACGCTCCTCGGGCGACTTCGCAGCGTCCTTGGAGTCCTTCTTGAGCTGGGCGTACGGCTCGTCGAGGCGGTCCATGAGTGCGATGATCTTGTCGCGGCGCATCTTGATCTCGACGATACCCTCGGGCTCGAGCACACCACCGCGCGCGTCGATGTCCGCGTACATCTCCATACGGCCGTCAGCGTTGATGGAAGGGTCGAGCACGACCCATGCGCCACCACGGAGCTCGCCATTCGGCACGATGTAGACAAAGACGGGCTTCTTGTACGATGAGAGTCCGTCGACGATCTTCGCGCCGTACTTGAGCACCTCGTCGTACATGTCCTGCTGTCCACCGGAGAAGCCACGCCAGTTAGCGAAGATGATCAACGGGAGCTCCTCGCGGCTGAAGTCGAAGATTGCCTGCGCGGTCTTGAAGGACGAGTTCGGGTACCAAACCTGGCCGGCCTCCATGATGCGCTGCTCGAACGACGCCGGGTTGGCAGGGTCTGCGGGAACGATGCGCTCAATCGTGCGTGTCTCAACGGCGATGACACCCATGGGGATACCGCCGAGGCGTGCGCGACCAACGACAACAGTCTGAGCCCAACCGGAGAGCGTCTCCTGGAACGAGCCCTTGTCGAAGAAGCCGGGCAGGAACTCGCTGGTCGTCTCGTCAGTCTTGCCCTCGATGAACCAGCGCGGGTCGTAAGGGCCCTTGGGCGGCGTGTAGGAGATGTCGCGATCCCACGAGTCGGTTGAGGGACGGATGGGCAATGCGCCTTTGCGCTTCTCCGGGATATACGAGAGCCACTCAAGGATATGCGTCGTGCCCTCGAGGTCGGAGTTGGCCGTAAGATGCGAGACACCGTTCTTGTGCATGATCTGCGTACCGCCGAGTTGGAGGTTGGACGTGTACACCTCACGGCCGAGCACCTTGTTGAGCGCCTGCGCACCCGTGAGGATGATGGGCTGGCCCTCGACCTGGACGGCGCGCTCGCCGAGGCGCACAAGATACGCGCCGATACCAACTGAGCGCGCGGTGACGAGCGTGATGGTGAAGATATCGTCGTAGGCGCGCGACGTCTCGCCGGCGATGAGACCGGAGCCGCGAAGCGACTCGACACCGAGGCCATCCTGAAGACCGATGATGTCGGTGATCTTGTGGCGGCGCTCGCCATCCTGGTCGATTTCAACGGTGCGAACAGCTCCGGGCGCCTTCTCCTCCAACTTGAGCCAGTTCTCGTGCGTGAGATAGAGGTACTGGATGCCCTTCTCCGGGTTCGTGGCGTCATTGAACGCTGCAGAGAAGAGGCCCATCGCCTCCTCGGCGAGACCGATGCGCGCACCCGAGTTGGCGGAAAGGTAGATGCGGGGCAGACCGAGCTCACGCGCGTACTGCGAGACCTGGTAGAAGAACTGGTCCTCGATAGGGCCGAAGGAGCCGATCTTGTACGTGATGTCGTTCGAGATGACGACCGCGCGCCGACCTTGCGGGAACTCGGGCGTGTACATCGTGAACACCCACGCGACCATACCGAACGAGTTGTTGCCCGGCGCACGCTCGACCTCAACGAGCTTGTCATGCTCGTCAAGCACAAGCTCCTTGGCGTCGAGCAGCTTCTTGGGCGCCTTGAGGTTCGTGTCTGTTACGCGCGCCTTCGCCCACACGTTCTGAAGCGCCTTCGAGAAGAGGTCCGGGAAGTCGTAGACGTATGTCGTGCCGATGAGATGGGCCTGGTAGCGCTTGGGCTGCAGCGACTCCTTCGTCGGATACGGCTGGTTGACGGGTTGGAGGTGGAGCGGGCCCTTCTCGCCGATAGACTTAAGGATGGTGGTGCCCTTGTCGGTGACGATCTCCTGGTATCCATGGAAGTTGACGATGAACCCGGAAACGTTCTCGATGATGCAACGGAGGGGTGTAACATTGCCCTCGCTGTCCTCGAGCGAGATGCGGATCTCAGAGCTCGTAACGTGGAGGCGCCAAAGACGTTTGCCATGGCGCTCAATGAAGCCGGAGATGGCCTCGAGGACGTCGTCGTACGTGACTGGCAGGTTGTACACGAAGTTCATGAAGATGTGGTTGCAGTCCGAGTTGCGGTAGCGCGCCGAGACGACCTCAAGCGCATCAAGGATGCTCGTAACGCGACGGTCCGTCTCGGAGACGAGGTACTCGGCCGTGTTCATGTTGTCGCGCAGACGGCCAGGGCGAATAAGCGCACGGATGAAGAAGCGATGGTCAAGCTGGTTCTCGCGCGCAACACCGTGGTAGACGTGGATCTGCTTGTTCTCGACGAAGACCGGCTCGAGGTTGTAGTTCGAGAGGCGGGACAGCTCAAGCTGGAAGGCGGTCGCAGGCTCAATGTTACGGATGGCCTCCTCTTCGCGCCACACGCCGTTGAAGTCGCGGAGCGTGTAGTACTCAGGGTACTGACCGCGGCGGCAGATCATGACAGAAACGCGGCGGACTCCGCGCGCCTTGATCTGGGCCTTGCGCTCGTTGACAAACGTAGCGACCTTCTCGGACCACTCCTTGGCCGACATGTCATCCTCCTCCTCGAAGATACGAAGCGCGAGGTTGAGCACGTTCGGCGGCTGGTTGTCGCCGTGACGTAGGCGGTACTCAGCGGCATCGAACGGGGGTAGGTTCTCAACGACCTGGTCGAAACCTGTCTCCAGCGCCTCGAGGTTCTTGAACGATGAGATCGCGCCACAGCGGACGGGCTCTGACTGGTTGCGGCTGATCATGTACGTGAGGTCGCTGACGGAGCCCTGACGACGTTGCTCGCTGCAAAGACAGTGTCAATATTTTACGCTCAGAGTGCTATGAAAATCCACAAACCCAAAGCGGTCCATGCGCGGTGTCTGAGGCGGCGAGTGCGACTTGCCGATGGTAAAGCGCCAGGTTAGGATCGTCGGGTCGATGCCGTCGTCGCCGCCGTCACCCTCCTCGTAGTCGATGGACATGAGTGAGTACATGCGGTAGCCGCGGCGAACATACACCTCGAATGCAGCTGCAAACGTTGGTCAGTAGCCCGCAACGCGGAAAGCATTTATGTGTGAACTTACCCAACGCGAGCCACGGGTCGTCGTTAGCAAAGAACGAGGGCAAGACGTCGTATACGGTGTAACGGGAGTCGCTGAGCTCCTTGAGCACCTCAGGCGAGGGTTGCCTAGGGAAATGTCAATGAACGAACATAGTACAGCTAGCGTAGACCACCCACTTGTGTGAACCATAGCCGCCATGCTCACCGTATGAGGTCCCACCGAGCGACGCCTTAAGAACGGCCTCCATCTGAATCAGACGCTCCTCGTACGAGGGCATTTGGCCTGCGATGAGCACCTCGCGCGCCTTGAGCGAGACCTGAGTCGACGAGCGGCCTTCGAGGTTCGCGAGCGCCTGGAGCGTGTCATGCAAGTGCTCATCCGTTGCGACGGGCATGTTGCTGCTCTTGACGTAGTCGAGGATCATGAGCACGAGCTTAGCCTTGCTGGGCGTCTTGATGTGGCTGAGCATGAGGGAGGCGACGTTGTCGAGGGCATCCTTGTGCTGCTCGCGCAGAGCGAGGACGCGAGCCTCGATGCTGCCACCAAACAGCTTCTCCGTATCCGCGTAGCGTGCAAGAAGGCTCGTGATGACGAGGACCTCATGCGTCTTGATGCCACCAGCGTAGCGTTCGACAACCTCGAAGATCGGCGCCAATTGGGCTCGGAGCATCGTGCGGTCTTGAGCGCGGATGTCGGCGAGGTAGTGATCGAGCTGCTTCTTGACACGCGTCGCCGGGAACTCGCCAGGGCTACCCTTGCCCTTGCCACGCGCAGCATCGAGAAGCCCGCGTATGCTGTCCTCGAGCTTGCTCGGGATGCGACCAGACAGACTTGCGAGGATCGACGATGTCTCGGCGTAAGGCAGTTCATGGTCGTGCAAAACCTCGATGAGATTCTTGAAGGTCGTATTGATGATGGCCGAGTTGTCGAAGCCCTCGAGATGGTTGTTGAGGATATCAACGTAGAGCGCGAGCTTCTGATGCGACTTGTTACCGATGACGCCCGGCGGTCCCGTAACGGGCAGGAGGCCGTCGAACGGCTTCGCGTGCTTGACACGGGACGGGTCGTCGAGCGTGAGGATACCGAGAATATCTCCAGGCTCAAGAGTGACACCAGGCTGCTTAACGAACTGGACGATGCCGTCCTCGGCAGCTGTCAGAGGCATGTACATCTTCATGACCTATTAAATTGGGTCAGCTAGGAGTGCAATATGATTGCAAGACGATGCATACTTCAATCTCCGCGTAGGCGTCGCCGGCGTTGACGTGATCGCCCGAGTCCACGAGGAAGCGGACGAGCTTGCCGGGGGAAGGGCTGCGAAGCTGTGTCGGGTCGTTCTCCTGCTCGATGAGGCACGTCTTCGAGTCAATCATGACACGCAACGCGCCAACCTCCTCACGCCAGTAAACCGAGTGCGACTTGTCGTCAAGCAAGACGAGCAGACCACCATCCGCGAGTGGGCGGGCGCCGACCATGGTGCGCCCACCGTTGAGGTATAGCGTCCATGTCATGCGCGACGAACGCGTGGCGGTGAACGAGTAGCGGACGTTCTCGTAGATGAAGTCGACGCCAAAGACTGTGCGGAGGACGTCGCGGGAAGGAACCTGACCCTTATCGAGAATACGCTTGTACTCGCCCCAGGAAGCCTCAGACGCGAGATGCGCCTTGGTGACCGCGCCACAGATGACAGCGAGCGTCGGGTCGGGGCGCTCAGCAGTCAGCTTGTTCAAGATGAGCGAGTCAAGCCAGCCGGTGGTGATAGTGTTCTCGTCGAATGCCTGCGTCTCGAGCAGCTTGATGAGGTACTCGACGGTCGTGCGGAAATCACCGCGAATGCTGAGCTCCTTCAGCGCAACGACCATGTTCTTACGACTCTCAGAGCGGTCCTGGCCGTACGCGAAGATATGACCAAACTGCGAGTCGGCATACTCGTGCAAGCTACCGGTGCTGTTGACGGAGAAGTAACCCCAAACGTTGGTACTCGAGCGGAAATTGAGTTCCTGCAGAGCGCCAGAGGATGGTTTGAAGCCTGCATCAGGGTTCTCGGCCGTGATACGGACAGCGACGACATGGCCCTTGGGCTGAGGCTTGCGCTGCAACGAGTTCGAGTCGGGGTTGACGCGGTCGAAGTCGATCTCCGATGTACCATTCGGTGACACACCGTAAAGCTGGCGGATGGTCTTAATACGGTGGAGTGGGATACCCATCGCCACCAAGAGCTGGGCCGCGGGAAGATTCACTCCGGAGACCATCTCAGTCGTGGGATGCTCGACCTGAAGACGCGGGTTGAGCTCCAGGAAGAAGAAGTTGTCCTCCGCATGGCTGTAGAGGTCTGGAAAAGATATGACATCAGATATCGAGAAGGATGCAATGTGCAGACTACACTCACACTCTACCGTGCCGGCGCTCACGTAGCCAACGAGCTTGGCAAGTCGAACAGCTGCACGTTCCATCTGCTCGAACGTATCGGGCTTCGCGATTGTGACCGGCGCCTCCTCGATGATCTTCTGGTGCCGACGCTGGACGGAACAGTCGCGACCAAAGAGCGAAATGGCGTTACCATACTGGTCCGCGAGAAGTTGCACCTCGAGGTGACGTGCTTGGCCTGCGAGCTTCATGATGAAGATAGGCGACCCTGTGGGATGTTAGTACGCGTGGCGCGAGAAACAGATATGGAATGTAGCGAACCCGGAATCTCTCCAGCGACCGCATTGTACGCGTTCTTGAACTGATCGGGAGAGTCGACCTTGCGGATACCCTTGCCTCCACCACCCTCGCTAGCCTTGATCATGACCGGGAAACCAATCGTCTCTGCTTTAACGATACCGTCCTCGACACTTGAGACACACGCGTCCATATACGCCTTGTCAGGGACAGTAACGAAGCCGTCTGGCGAGAGCACGGTATCAGAGATACCCGTACCAGACCACGCCATAGTGGGAACCTCCGCGTGCTGCGCGACGATAGTAGAAGAGATCTTATCACCCAGACTGCGCATAGCACTTCCAGGTGGACCGATGAAGACAATCTTCTGCTTGCTATCGCGAAGACTGTCCGGTAAGCGCGGGTTCTCGGAAGCGTGGCCCCAGCCTGCCCAGACGGCGTGTACGCCAGCGCGTTCGGCAACGTCCACGATGAGATCTACATTAGCGTAGTTGTTGTTGTTCGTGCCACCCGGAACCTCGATGTAGCGGTCGGCCATGCGGATGTACTCAGCGTTGATGCGCAAGTCCTCCGGTGTAGCCATAACGGTGAATTGAATTGCGCGCTCGTCGCCGAAGGTCTCGTAGCTCCATTGGCGCACAGATCGGATCTCCTTCACAGCAGCAATACCTGAGACAAAGACTTTAGAACAGCCATATCAGGGCATATTAACACGCAGTGCTGACCGTTGTTGGCGATGAGGACCTGTGAATAATGGAAGCTGTCAGCGAACTTGCTCCGAAGCGAGAAGTAGATCGCGAGCGAAGATAGACGTCGTAGATAACATATCAGTGCGCGCAGTATATTCACATCGCTTCTACGGCAATGACGGCAATAGGAAACCCAGGAGGCCTCTGGTATGATCGCAAAACGCGTCCCTTCACTGCGCGCCAGTCGCCACACGCGTCGCGCGTCGCGTAAGTGAACCGAGTCCTCGACTTACCTTGGTGATGACTGTATGTCCACCATTTGCCTTGACAAAGTCGAGCACGCGCCCTGGTGACGCAGTGTCGATAGAGTTTCCACCTGTGGTACAAGTATTGTGAGCATCTGACTGCCCCGCGTTGCCTGAGCCAGATGCACGCACCGATGAAGTTGGTGACCCGGGAGTGGTCGTAGGTGGACATGATGGGAGGAAGTAAGGAATGGGGGGAATTCGGATGCGGCGTCTAGAAGTGGCCCAGCTTTTGAGATGGGAGCGCGAAGCAAGAGCACGTCCACGTCAAAAGCCTGTCTTCGACATGGTGCCCCAACCCCAGGGTGCGAACATTTGAGCGGATCGCGCCGGGCGCGTGTCTCAGCCTCGCTGCTCAATCCACTTGCACGCTCACGCCTTGTCAACTAGAACGTTCATGTCTTCGAGAAGGCGATTCGCTCTACGCTGAGCCATAGATATCAGGAATCGCGCGTGCATGAGCGTGGGCGCCAAGTTTTGCGAGAGGCGCGTTGTTCGCCCGACGTCACGCGTCGAGACGCGTTTAATCGCGTCGACTTCCTGCTCAACGCTTTTGCGTGAACGTGTAGTACCAGTGGGAGTGATAATCTAAGTACTTCGACCAGGGAGTCCAACTTTTCGCAAAGAAATTAAGGCTAGAGGCAGTAAGCGGCTGGTATATCAAATGCGTAGTGTAGTACATCGGGTTCATGATAAGGAGGCGTGTGAGTCCATTCGACGTCCGCGCCCGTCCTGTTCGACAGCAATGCTGGTGTCTCATAGCGCCACGCGGAGCCGGGTCTCCCACTCCGATCTAGTAGCACTGCATGGAAAAGTGCTATACTACATCCCGCGTCAAAGCAAGTCCGTTGTCGATATCGGAATGGACAAGAGCTCACCTAGCCTGTTCAAGTGTCCAGCTATTCCTGATCCTTAACCCGCGCAGCTTCAACTTTTTGCTCCGCCTCGAATACGTGATACCAAGCCAGCCACTCCAGACCTTCGCAGCATCTAGGCAGTCTCGACCAGAGCCACCCTGCGAGAAATCGCTGACGCTCGGAGCACAGATTGATGCACGGCCCGCAGAGATCTTCATACCACAGAAAATGGGCACCGACATCCGTTTTCCTGAAAATATCGTGGGCGAAGCTTCGATGGCGTTCAAGCGACTCTCTCTGCATCACGTCGGATACGCCGGTGCAGTCAGGAACGTTGAGATCAGGACAAGGGCAAGGTGAAATGGCATCGAAGAAGTCGCTACCGTCGGTTGTAATCTCGTGCAGCGCTTTAGCGTATGCTTCTCGGAAAAGTAATACCAGACGCGTCGCGGCGGACGAGAGCCCCAGGGCGAGGACTCCCGACAAGTCACATCTCTGTGCAGTGTAGTATAAAGCCAGGGGAAGAATGATAGGGATATTGTGCTCCAGATATATTGTCACGGCCACCCAAGGATCGAAAGTTTGACCAGGAGGACAAAGTGTTGACGACGAACGCTGGGCAGCCTCAAGAGTAGATGGGAACAGCGCTTTCAGGTGATCTATTGTCTCCTTCTGGATGACATCCGCCATGTATTTGCGTGCTATGTCGAGCAGTCTCTTGAGCTGCGCCACTAGATAAACAGAATGCATCGGCCCTTCGCTGAATGATATTTCAGCGCAGATACCAGCAATCATAGATAGGTACGCACCTGCGATAGTACATCGGTATTAGGAGCAGTCTCAAATCTTCCGCATCGTCAGTCAGCCGAACGACGTCGATGCCCTCGTACACCTCTCCCGCAGATGGCGTGCCGCTCGCCAGCATATCCTTAAACACCCGACAGTTCAGGGATAGTACGCCCGCATGCACGCAGAAAGCAGTAGCTCCACATGCTAAGATGATATTCCCGTCAGAAAACCAGAGCTTGGCGTCACGCTGAAGAGCGGACAAGTCGGCAGAGTTCGAAGAAGACGTGCGAGCACGTTTTCGTGCGGGTTCTTCGTTATCGGGTGTAGATGTCGTCGTACGAGGCTAGAAGCAGATAAACGGAAACGGGGTAAGCAAAGGTTCAGAGGTACGGAAGGCCTCGGATCACTGCAGAGCCTGCCGATGGTGGTTCTCTGAAAGGCGCGTCGGCTCGACTTCAACGCGGCCAGAACGGCCATCTTCCCATTCACACGTCACACGCCAGGGTGTGAGGGTCTTTGATAGATCATGTATAACGCAAGGCATAAAGTGAACTAGTGAGAAGAGTAGAGGAGGAAAGAGTATTATAAGTACATGCTATAGAATCAAGCGACGCGGGAATCGATTACTCGCGTCGCATTTCTGCTCGATGCATTGCTCGATGGACTGCAACATACCAAGATGACGGCTTATGGACTTTGAGAGCAGCCATGCATGATATAGAGAGAAGGATTATATATCATATATCATTGAAATAATGGAAGAACTTCGTAAGAGGGACTAATGGTAAGGAGTATACGTCGAGTCCATACGACATCCGCGTTACAGGGCCGTCGATGGCTTTTTGTCAAGCAAGAGAGCCATGCAGGTACGTCTGAGTATATAGCACCCTGTGGGAATGCTCCCAACCCACTCAACTACAAGTTGCGGCGGTCTGTGGTGTCCTAGTCAGCGCCAGGCAGCAAAAGGCAAACTGAAACAGCCTCGCGCGTGCTTCCACTAACCTCGAACAACCTATGACTCCGGCTCCGACTCTAGGGTCTGCATTGCTTTGCCATGCGCCTGGACTACATCCATCCAACTACCCCAGCCCATACCGTCACAACATAAAGGTAGTGTTATCCATAGACGCTGTGCGAAACGACGCTGACGCTCCGAGCATTCCTGGGTACACGACGTGCATATATCTTCATAGAACTCATCATTATGATCTGCGTCTGTCACTCTGAAGATATCGTGGATGAAATTGCGATGGCGTTCGATGGATTCGTCCCGCATCCCATGATCCATCTCGCCAGGGCAATCAACAGAGTGGGGGCAACCTGAGTCGACATTGAAGTGGATCTCGCTGTCGTTAGTCGCGAGGTCGAATACCAAATTGGAAAAGGCTTCTCGAAAGAGCAGTATCAACCGGGTTGCGTCGCGCGAGATATTCAGTTCGAGTACTTGTGGCAGGGTTCGACTCAGTGCCGTGTAGTAGAGCGCTGCGGGAAGTATGATGGGCACATCGTGCTCGAGCGATATGTCTACAGCCACCCATGGATCGAATGTCGCCTCGGAAGGACGCAGTTTCGTGCAGGAAGTGCGCGCTCGCTCGAGGAGTAGCGGAAAAAGCTCTCGAAGATGCTCGATAGTATCCCGTTGTATGCCGGTCGCCATGTACTTGCGCGCCATGTCTAGCAGCGTCTTCAACTGCGCGACCCGGTACTTGAAGTTTGGACGCATCAGTCCAGCGCTGTTCAATCTCTCAGCTTATTATCGGAGAATACGCGTCAACACATACCTTTGGTAGTACATGGGCGTAAGGAATAGCCGCATATCCTCCGCGTCGTCAGTCAGCCGAACAACGTCGATGCCCTCATACACCTCTCCCGCAGACGGCGTGCCGCTCGCCAGCATATCTTTGAATACCCGACAGTTCAAGGATAATACGCCCGCGTGCACGCAGAATCCGGTATTTCCGCATGCTAAAATGATATTCCCGTCAGAAAACCAGAGCTTGGCGTCGTGCACCAGAGCGCTTAGGTCGGCAGTGGGCAGGGAAGACGTGCGAGCACGTTTTCGTGCGGGTTCTCCGTTATCGGGTGTACCATCCATTGTACCCAGCTAGAAGAGGAAAAGCGTAGTGTCGATAAAAGGTACAGGAGGCGACGAGTCACTACAGGTCCGGCCAATGGTGGATCTCCGGCAAGCGCGTCGCCTCATCAACGCGTCTGAGGGCAGCCTTACATATTCACACGCCACACGCCACGGTGATCGTACGCGAGCCATCTTCCATATGTATAAGGTGTAACACATCGAACAGGGTACAGGAATATGAGAAGAAACTAGATATACAACAACAACGTGCAGCTCCAGTCTCCATTCATCAATCCGGGCTAGTTTCATTGACAAGTAAGTACACGTCGCCATGAGCGACAAAAAGAACGAAGACGTACGCATACTATCAAGTGGTCAATGAGGAGGCCTCAGGAGCACTCGCTGCGGGCTGTGGGTGATCGATAGCTGACTGGGCTTTGCGGACATCATGTCGACTATGCCAGTCAGAGGAGCAAAGGGTCGGGAGGTTATTCCAGATCAATTCCTGCAATCTCTTGTGATCGTTTGCGCGCTCCTTCTGGCATGCGGAGCAAAGATTTCCCGAACCATCTATTTTGTAGTCTGCAAAGATGTCGAACGATAAAGTGCGATAGGCCCGAGCAGAGCGTTGTTGAACTTCGAAGGTGGCTCCTGCACAGCCAATGGTGACGTCGTCCTCACCAGAGCTGGTATCGTCGGCGCATTCTTCGACGGCAAACCAGCCCCCATCTATCATGAGGTCCGTAACGCACTCGTCAAGCGCGTCTCTAAAGAGGTGGACCCTACGTGCAACAGTACTCGGTACTTTTGGTGTGTCGAGAAGGTGTTGTAATCCCTTCGCACTCGCAAGATATAATGCACATGGGAGGATGATGGGAAGATCGTGACGGTCTGCAATGAGAACGGCATCATAGTGGTTGAAACGTCGGTCCGAAGGTAGAAGGAATTTGCGCCGGTCGGAAGTATAGGCCGACATGTCAAGAGGGTAGAGTATGCGGAGGTGTTCAGAAACCTCTTGTTGTAATCCATCGGCCATATACTTTTTCGAAAGTTCAAGGAGCCTCATAAGCTCGCTGATTGATAGCTTTGCGCGCATTGGGCCTTTCCTATAATGGTATCTGATCAGGGCGGACATCTCTGGCAACTTGCGCAGAGCTTACGTTCGGAAATATATAGCAGAAAGAAACAGACGCATGCTTGACACAGTGTCGGAGAGCCGTATGACATCAACGCCTTCGTACATCTCGCCTGCGGAGGGGAGGGCTGCCGAGAGCATATCCTTGAAAATCTGGCAGTGTAGGGATAGCACACCCGAGTGTACTCTGAACCCGGTATCTTTGCAGACAATGACTACGTTCCCATCTGCAAACCAAAGATCGTTATCGTGGGTCATGGGTTTGGGTTGTTGATCGGATTCCGCGTCCAGACGAGGCCGCTTGGCCGGGGGCCCGACGCGTTCGGGCTCAGCCTGCATCGACGTCGACGAGATTATGCCATTCTCCATGGTTGCGAGTATAGGCTACAGGTTATTCGTAAGATTAGAATAAACAAGGGTCGTCCCACGTACTGATATGTGGGAAAACGACGATGCTGGTAGAAAGCAAGCACACGACTTCACACGACGCGACAGTTTGTTTGCACGTCGCCACGTTGGCTCGCGTGACGTCACGCGTCTAATTAGCACACTAGTTACAGTAGCCTCGAGTTCGATCGACGACGGGCGACGTTGAACGAGTTCCACGCTACCAGTTGGAAAATATTGCTAGGCACTTGAGTAGCAGCTCGCTGATTTTAAGTAAGTGAGGAGAACTGGGAACTACTGTACTATTTCGACCAGAAGTTCATAACGCGTAACGCGCCCCTATGAACTTGAACTTGCGTAACGCGTAACGCGCGGTCGCGAACCATGGAGCGTAACGGCCAAAAATCGGTCAAAATAACCAAATATTCTAAATTCCCTCGGACCTACTCAACTTGCGCTTTTGGCTCGTATTTGGATCACAGGGCCTCGAAGCAGCTCGCCCAGCATTGAATTGCGCCGAAATCGCTTGAATATGCACCTCGATCTCGCGTGAACTGAACCAGAGTAACGCGTAACGCGCCGGTCTGAACCTGATTTCGGGTGAGTCTATACAGAAACCATAGAAGTAGAAGTGACGAGGGGAAGCCGTCGGAAGCGACTTCTATCCCGCATCTTTCCGCGATCAGCCCCGGCCTA
>KV424911.1:0-16422 GCA_001632445.1 Peniophora sp. CONT | reverse complement strand
CTGGGCCTTCCACACAGACATTTTGATGCATTTCAATCCTTCTGCCCACATTTGGTCACATTTCAATGCATTTCAATCATCCTAATGACATTTTGTGACATTTCAAAAGCCAGGCAACATTCCTATGCATTGGAATAGTCTAGGTTCATTTAAATGCATTGGAATTAGTTCAGCAAGTTCGTGACGAATACGTCTACGCACATCTTGGCCTCCCACGTCGCATTATCTCCGATCGAGGAATGCAATTCGTCAATGCCTTCGTTCAAGAACTCTTCCGTCTTGAAGGTGTTCAAAGCAACCTTTCTACCGCCTGACTCCAAGAAGTGCATGAAGGAGCAGTATGACAAGCATGTCCGCAATGCTGTCCCTTACAAGAAAGGACAACATGTCTGGCTCAGCTCTAAGAACCTCAACACCTCTCGACCAACGAAGAAACTTGAACACTTGCGCTATGGTCCCTTCACGATCATGAAGAAGATCGGTGCTTCCTCCTATAAACTAGCCATTCCACCATTTTGCAAGGAGAGGTGTGTACACGATGTGGTCAATGAGAGTTTGCTTCGTCCATACGTCGGCCCGTTCTTTAAGAACCAGGTTATCACAGAATCTGAGCCACCCGAGATTATCGAGCGCGAAGATGGCGATGCCTTGGAATATCCCGTTTCCCAGATACTCAACTCTAAGAAATGGGGTCGTGGTGTTAAATATCTGATGCAATACGAGAGATATGGCCACGAGCATGATGAGTGGAAGAGCTTGAAGGATCTTCAGGGATGCCTTGCGTTAATTGCCGAGTTCCACGTTAGTAATCACGATAGACCTGTCGCTACTGGTGTGCCTACGGAACTCATCAAGGACGATGAAGCTTGAAGAGGGGGTAACTGTTCCGAACTCTCCCTTCTCCCACGCTCCTGTGACTATATACGTACCTGTGACTACTTTACTATATTCCTTTCATTCTTTGACACACTTTTTATATTTCCTTTACCTTGATTCTAGTTGTGCACTTCACTTACCGCCTTTTCAACTCTGCCTTGATTGCATCACTGTTCTACTCATGTGACCGCGTCTCGAGGGCCCTTCTAGATACTCGGAGTCTCGGACTATTCTTACTATTGCTTGCTTACATTCCGACCGGAGTTCCGCTCGCTTACTGTTCGCCTTGACTCACAGCACTCGCTTCATTGGCTGCTCTCTAGAACCGACCCACTTTGCGCATCGGACCGTTCCCCTTTATTCCCGTGACTCGCCTGTATATAAGCCTCGCCTGCATGTACCTAGCACGCCAGAATCTACGTGGTTTAACCTCCTAGTCCGAGCAGCTGTTACTCTTGTGACCCTGGCTTCTCCCTTCTAGTCTCCGAGCTAACACGAGCGCTTCCAAACAAGCAACGCAAACTTCTCAAAGTGTGTAAACTGGCTGTCATCCTCCCACAGCCACTGAGCATTGCATGTAGTTGCTTCCACGATGTGCTCAAAGTCATCAATTCACCCGGCTTTCGCTTGGCGTACATGCATCTTCCAGACGACGAGACGCCATCATGCATTGTGCGCGATCCAAAGCTGTTCCCCTTCTTCCAAGATTGCCGCCGGGCTATCAATGAAAGCCATCTTCCCGTCGATCCCCCGAGTGGCACTCGTGGCCGCTGGCGAGATGGAGAGGGCAACCTCACTCAGAATGCACTTGCAATCTGTGACTTCAACATGTTTTTTGTTTGGGTCATGGCTAGTGCCGAAGGGAGCGCCGCAGATAGTGCGCTTTATGCCCACGCTGTCAATCGTGGGGGTCTCAAGCTCCCCGAGGGTAAGTACTGCTTGGGTGATGCTGGGTTCGCAAGCTGTGATACCCTTTTGGTACCATATTGCAATGTGCGCTACCATGTGCGGGAGTGGCAGATCGGCTTGCAGGTATGTGCTGTGCTGACAATGCTACTGATTTCGTGCGCTCACAATTCGTGGTCAGGCCACAGACCACGGAAGAACTGTTCAATCTTCGCCACGCCCAAGCATGCAACATCATCGAGCGCATGTTTGGTGTTCTCAAGAAGTAGTTCAAGATGGCGTGTGAAGCTTGCAACTACTCAATCCGCACTCAGTGCCTTATCCCAAGCGCACTCATGCTCCTTCACAATTTCTTCAGGATCTACGACCCTGAACGATACTCGGAGGAACTCCGCATCTCAACGCGAGATGAACTCGCCCACGCAGTGGACCCTCATGGTGATAATGCGCCTGCCATTGCAGGTGCGGTCTCCGAGGACGCACGCGCGTCTGCTCGCGGCGACCAGATTGCACAAGCCATGTGGGCGCAGTACCAGGAGACTCTTGCTCGCCGCCGGGAGAATCACACATAGTATCATCAACTGTATATAGCTACTATAATTATCACTATCATATCAGTTTGATCGAGAACAATCCATCCGAGAGCGCTCTACCACTGCAAGTGCCATATCATTACCTCGTGGGAGCAAAGAAGAAGTCCCGATGGTCAAAAATCAAACCCTGACAAGCTGTTATCAGTGATGGTAGCAGAACACTAAACTAAATAGATGCTACTGAATGACCATCCTGCCCTCACTGTAGCCATACTATATATTTATTCCATGTTGCTAGTGGATGAGTAGCGGAATCATTTTCAATAAGGCTTTAGTTCATCTCCTGAGCCTAGGAATAACATTTAAAGAACAATTTCTCTGCCTTCCTCTTCCTGGCTTCAGGGAATAAATATACTATAAGCCTTTCTTGACACTCCCAAATGCAGAGAGACCAGGTTCTGTATGAATGCTTCAATATTTTCAATATGAGACTGCTACTCAGAAGTAGAACTAATCTTCAGTTACTTCAGGTTTCAGACCACAATTCAGTCAGTGCAGACTTGGAGATTGAATTATATGTGTAATCATGGGAATCCTTTCCATGACATCGTGGGGGGTACTCTGATAGACATCAATGATAGCATGGTGAAGTTTCGGAAGAAGATAAGAAGGACTGCTTTAGAATATCTTCCCTGGGATGTCCGGAGCTGGACATTCAGACACTCAGATCTGGATGTCCGGTCATTTGAATCTTGATGTCCGGACATGCAGATCTGAGTATATGTACATCAGAATATAGAGGTATGGTGGTTTGGATCTTGATGTTTAAAGATTAAAGATCAGAACCTAAGCTTCTTCACTAGCCATGCTACCTACTGTCCAAGCCTCAGCTATACCTCAGTGGCAGATTCAACTAGGGGTGCCTTGATCCGGGTCAAGTCCTGGTTGGGAAAGTTTGACCCAGTCATTGACCGAGTCGAGGGGTCGAGGGCACACGTGAGGCTCCAAGTGAGATGAAAGTGTGATATAATTATATTTATCCTTCGTGGCCTTCCGGGCAAGCTGTATAGATGTGTAGCAGTAGCTGTTAGATGACCCTATCCAAAGCTACTGGTGCCAGAAGAGGACACATCAATGCAGTTGAACGGTCAAGCTGAAGTGTTACTACGTGGTGAATTTCTACATCCCAACTTTCTATGTGGCGGACTTTCTTCGTTGTTGGCAACTTTCTCCTTTGGCAACTATACCTCACGATTTTCCACTGGTCAGACTTTCTACGCCGCTCCACTTCCGACTCTGCGACTTTCTATCTCTCAGCCACCCTCAGCCACTCCCTCTCTAGCTGTTTTGCAATGTCTCACCTGCAGCTTTATAGCCTAGGCTACGATTTACATGTATATGTCCCTACTCCTGTAGGCGTAGACATATATATGCGGTGTTGCTCTGGGCCACTGTTTCACCGCTAACAAAACCCACCCTGGATTTACTCTAATTGACAGTGATCACAACAATAGTGGTTTGACAGATCTCTTGAGGCTAGCTCTGTGAGTGTTTTGCATGCCCTACTGTAGCATTTGGCTGAGTATTGACTGAGATATTGTGGGCACGCGAGGTGTTCGGCCATTGCCGAAGACGTGTTCTGGCCTCAAAGCTGCAAAAGGAGCTTCAAAGACCATGGGAAATAGAGAATCCAAACAAGGGATACTGTACTTTTACGACCTTAAGTCTGGTGTTTTGGAGTATTACGTGTTACACAGTGCCATGTTCGTTCAAATTAGGTTCATGAGCCTGGATGACATGTTACAGCGAAAATACAAACAGGCCAAAAAAAGCTTGCACACACCTTCCATGGCCACCCAGCAGGGCTGGCCCGATCTGCAGGTAACACTTTTAGGTTTGATACTGTAGAAAATCGATTGGTTTGGAAGGCCTATGTTACTGTTACACGTCCTTCCAAATTGAAGGCTTCGGAAATCCGGGCATGTTACCGTTACAAGGCCCAAGATTTCGGAAGGCTGACCACTTTCGCTCCTCTCCGCGGCACCAGATACTGGGTATACTTAACCTTCAAACGAGCTCCACGCAGCTATCGAAGGCTATCCTAAGCCTCAGTAGGCCCCTCTGAGCCGGCCGAAGGCCGGAAAAAACAATAACACGAAAATCTGTCAAATAATGGTTTTGGAAATTGCATGATGTTACCGTTACACCTTTCGAATTTGGGGTCGATGTTACACGTTACTTCCGAACTGATCAATTTTCTACAGTATACCGCTGTTACCCGTTACCGAACCTCCCGGAAGTTTGTGGCGTGAGGTGGTGTTACGTGTTACGAACTTCCGGTCATAAAACTACAGTAGAAGAAGAAAAAGAGAAATGTGTAGTGGATAGTGGGTGGTGGGTGGGTCGAGAAAAATTAATTGTGACACTGAGAGCAGCGCGTAAGTACAAGGACATGTGCGATCTTGCGAGAAGGTATTTAAATAGAGTAATAATGTACTTGCGAGTGGTCCATAAGTACGAGAATGGGGGAAGGGGAACCGTGAGAGGAAACACATATATAGTAGGAACAAGGCTTGACACGAGGAAGTAGCAAGAAGTCCGAGAAAATGCATGCAGCATGATTGAAAAGAAAGGGGGCAACTAGTCACTCCGTTGACCCCGAGCAGACCAAGGCCTCTGCCTGATCCACCATTTTTTACTGACTGTTAAGTGTAACGCGCATAGTTCACAACCAGGCATTATATGTTACTGAAGATCAAGGTCAGTAAGGTCTGTTGCATGTTATGATCTTGAGGCCAGTTTGTTAAAGTACAGTATTGGACTGGGACATGTCTTGATGGGAAAGTGGACAGGGTTTGCAAGGTCAATGTGTGGCCGTAAGTCTTGCAGGGTGAGCTTAATGTTTTCTCATCACCTCAAGTGTCTTCTCAAGAGGCTTCGACAGGCCACGCACACTACTGAGAGGCCTCGAACTGGGGAGAAATTGACTAGCATCAATGGCATGAAGTAAGCTGTGCTCAGAGAGCCAATCTAAAGGCATCAGCTTGACATACATGCATGCAGTATGCTCTATACCAAACAGATTGTCCATCCAGGCATCCATCAATGAGTGCTAGGGGTATAAGCATGGAACATGCTGATGTGTAAATGAAGTGCGCTCAAAGCAGTTCCCACGGTGTAGCTTTGGGAGATAGCTCATTCCATTGCCACTATGCATACAAGTACCCATACCAAACACAGTGGTAATCCGTCCAGCCATTCTGAAATGCCAGGGATGCCAGCCTGCTGGGTACCCAGCTGTATAATGCCTGTTGTGGGTGCAAATCATGTTGGATTGCTCTTGTAAGTGGCTCAAATACAATTTATGACACAGATCATGGCTGGTATAGCATACTGCACTGATCCATCCATCCAGTATTGTATGCCAGCCTACCTGTCCTGGTGATTTACAAGCTGGCAAAGACCAGGCTCTACCTCACCCAGTTCTGATCCTATTCACAATCTGAAGACATCATTCAAGAGCTGTATTTATGGAGAACCTTTGACGTAGTCCGATTATCTGCATAGGCCCTGTAGCCCATGCTACAATGGGTGTGCTAACAGGTGAGGAAATGCAAAATAAATTCATTCACCCTACAGGGGCCTACCAATAGCCTAGAATGCCCATGTATTGGATCATACACTGGATGTATACCACAGGGGGAGCATACAAGCCACTTAGGGCATAGGGAACACCAGGGGAAGCCAGAATGGGCAGGAGCAGGCAGCATTGATGGCATCTTTTCCAATCTAGATCATCTAATCTTGTGCAGCTAGTACTATCCTGATGTAGCTCAGCTAATATATCAAGTCACATACTTGCAGGGAATAATAAAGCCAGCTGCAGTGGGATGGAATTAGCTGTGTGATAAGTTAAGCCAGCTAGATACACACATGCATTTTTACTATAGCTGCAGTAGAAATATTAAATTGACCACCACGGCCCGCGGGCAGGCGGGGAGTGCATAGCGGGACAGCCCGCGGCATGCGAGATGGGCTGCTCGGGTGATGCTGAGGAACCCGGGATATATATCCCAGCCAAAGAATGGTATTTGGCTTGTGGGAATGCATGCCTCTTTTAGGAAGTCGGGATCAGTCATTGAACCTTCAAGTCGGACCCCGAGCACACTTCAATTGAAGGCACTTGGCTTGACTAGGAGGGAGAATACTAATGGTCTCGCGTGGGTGACAGCATCTTCTTCTGCCCAGAGTATGTAGTCGTGATCAAGATCATACGGCGCGCGGTAGTCTTCGGTGTCTTCGGTGTCGATGTGGAAAGCTCCCTCCAGGAGATTGGCGGGGTAGTTGGTAGTGTCAACGTGCGGCATAATTTTAAAGTGGAATGTGGACGATGGGTGGAGATGGCGGCGGCAATAACGATGAGATACTCGATAGCGGAAGTGGCGACGGCGGCGGTAACGGAGACGGAGGCGGTGATGGCAGCGGGGATTCGTAGAGGGATGCGGGGTTCCACTCTATCCAATGGACGGTACTATCGTCGCGCAGCAAACGTACGACAAAGGCGAACTCAGAAGTGAAGGTCCACCCGATAGGCGTGGATCTCAAGCGGCAGATGCGGTGGTAATAGATGAATGAGTCGTGGGGTCCTTCATGACCTCCTACAGCAACGACGGCGAGATGGATACGGCAACGATCTGAGCAGCTGAGGTTGGCTACGTGCGGGCGGAGATACGGTCGAAGATCGATGGTCGGCTCGGCGGGCGCAACATCAAAGATTGTTGGTGTGTCTAGAGCAGCCACGATGATGGTAAACGAGACAGCGTAGTGCGGCGAGAGCACCTACGACAACACCCAGAGTGGTCCTGGTGCAGAAACGAGAGACCCACTTAATCGCGTCAAACGTCCAGGGACAACCCAAAGACGTAAGACCAATTAAAGCGGATAAAGGACGACAAGAATGTCGACGACAATGACGAGACTAGCAACAACAACGACAAGCGTGGGAATGACGAGGACGAGCTACCTATCGGTGACGACGAGAACGAAGGGTGGAACTTCGATCTAATGTCAGCGACGGCTTACGGCTGCGACTTAGACAAGAAACCAGGAAGTAGAACTAGAATGATACAAGCCGGTGTATTGACCAGATCAAAGTTAGAGACAAGGTAGCTACACGAGAACGAGTCCTTATATAGTATCGGCGAGTCACGAGTCGCAGTAATGGTAACATTGTCTCACGGTCACATGTTGTGCATGCGCTCGAGTGCATGCAAGTCGAAAAGGGAAAGGGAAAGAAAAAGAAAAAAAGAAAAAGTATAATAGCCGGAGCGTAACAGCTACCCGAGTGCGAAGGTTTCAACATGGTTCTCAACGTCAACTGCCACTTCAGCAAACACGTGATCTGTATCTCCTGCAGGAACAACACCGACTCTGAACAGCTTGCTCACACGTCTATACCAAACACGGCCTACCTCGCAAGATCATCAGCGACCGCGGATCTGTCTTTGTCTCCAAGTTCACTTGTGCGCTTATGGATCAACTCGGTATCCAAGGCAATCCTTCAACTGCGTATCACCCTCAGACCGATGGCCTCACCGAGTGCTACAACCAGGAGATGAAGTCATACCTCTGCCTCTTCGTTGACTATCACCAAAGCGATTGGGTCAAGTGGCTCAAGACAGTGCAGTTTTCGTACAACAACACCGTCCATTCCTCACATGTCCAGACTCCGTTCTTTGCTTCAGAAGCCCGTCACCCGTATAGTGGTCTCAACCCACGTGCGGAAGACACCGTTCCAGCTGCCACCAAGTACGCCGCCGCATTGAAGAAGGTCCACTAGGAGGTAGAGGCAGCACTGAAGCAGAGCAAGGAGGAGATGAAGGAGGTTTACGATCACCATCGCTAGGACGTGCGCGTATACGAGAAGGGTCAGAAGGTCTCGATCAAGGCTCCCAATCTTAAGTCTAACCGTCCTTCACCTGCGCTCAACAAACAACGCTACGGTCCCTTTGAGATTATTGAGAAGATTGGCGCCTCTGCTTATCGTGTCGTTATTCTGCCCACTTGGGACACTCATGACGTCTTCAACAAGTCTATTCTCACCCCCTACCATGAACCTTGCTACGCCAACCAGCAGCAGCCGCCAGTGCCTGAACCTGATATGGTGGAACACGATGATGGAGAGATTGCGGAGGAGCATGAAGTCAAAGTGGTTATTAACTCCAGAATTGTCGGTCATCCACAGTACATGCAGTACTTGGTCAAGTGGAAGGATTGGCCAGAGTCGGAGAACTCGTGGGGCCCATAACAAATATGGGGAATTCAGATGAGGCCATTGAGGATTTCCACCACACCAATCCGAGGCGTAGACGTGTCTAGTCGAGGTCGACTGACCCTGAGAGGAGGGTAATGTTATGCTCCGGCTATTATCTATATTCTTTTCCTTTTCATTTCCTTTTACTCGACTTGTGACCGTGGGACAATGTTACTGTTACTGTGACTTGTGACTCGCCGTTACTATATAAGGCCTCGTTCTCGCGTAGGTATCTTGTCTCTAAATTTGATCTGGTCAATACACCGGCTTGTATAAGTTCTAGTCTCGTCTCCTTCTTGTTCGTCTAAGTCGCCACGGTAAGCCGTGGCTGACATCCGCGGACAAGTCGTAGCCGGCATTGTGGAGAGCAAGGGATGCCGAGTAGTAGACGGTGGGTTGGAAGTTGTTGTTGCCGCCTTGACCGTTTGCGCGAGCCTCCCGCAGGGTTGATAGGAGAAGATCCTCGGCAGCTGGTACCCTGTGGGCAGCAGGTGTGCGGGTAGTAGAATTACCAGGCATGGCTACGTATGACAGACTAGCTAGGTAGCCATAGAAGGTCTCTCTGTACGGTATATGTGTCCCGAAACAATGGCTGTATTTATATTATAATCAGATGAATATCAAGGAAATCGGGGGAACAGTGCGCCACAGGCTAGGGTCTTTCCCGCTGCACTTTTGAATACTGACAAAAATCTGTCATAACGAAGACTGCTGTGGTTTGCCGAACAGCGAACTTGCGCGAACGAAATTGATGTGTTTGGGTTGCCTTCTAAGGCAACTCAATTTTCGATCATGATGCAAGATCGAGTTGCCGAACAGAGCCTAACACGGGCATGAGCTCTTTATGCACGTCCAATGTTCCTTCGATTTTGACAATCCGGCGAGCCTGATTAACTCCTCGCAGGCGCAACTTGTTGATGATGTCGTCCTCATGATGTGCGACAGCAATCATGTCGCCTATGCCACGGTACACGAATGGTGTATTCTTGTGCAACCCCTCCTGTATGTGCTCAATGATGCCCTTCAGGACTTTTATTGCGTAGGAGCTCTTTGCACGCAGCACATGCACCACCGGCCTTTGAATCGGCAAGGTCCGAGCAGGCCCAGGCACGCAGAATGAGGAGTGAGTTCGTGCCTAACAAAAATGTCCAAGGCAAGGCTTGCTTGTTGTGAAGCAGAAATGGATAGTGCTCGTTAACTGAATGTGTCTTCCCACAGATCTCTGCCAGATTGAGTCCCAAGCACTTGACAAGAAACTGTATACGCTGCGAATATGCCACTGACTTGCCCGGCAACGTGCTCCTGCTTCCAGTTAGCTAATTTCAGAGACTTGCTTCGTACAATCATACCGAATGTTTTCATTGGGCTGCTGGTGTACTTGCTCAATTCCGATAGAAGTCGTGGCTAGGGACGGTTCGAGAATTTGACTGCTTCTGTGAAGGATCAGACAGTAGTCATTTGTGAGCAATGCTATAACTTACAACACTGTCTTGCGAACAGCATCAATGCGCTCATCTACGACACAAGCGTCATCCACCATTCACGACCTGGCCATTACATGCATGAGCAAGATCATTTTTCATTTTTTTGGGGAACGTTGGGTCACCCGCAACCTCGCAGTGGGAGGCTCAGGTGAACGTTAGGCGTCGGGGAGCAAGAACTACCCTATTGGTGTTGTAGTTGAAGGTGTGGAAGGTGTACTGGTGGTGGACCGTAGAGGAAATGTGTTACACACGGTGTGTGGGGCTACCCTGGATCTGATGTCCGACGGCGTTGCTGCCGCCTTCCACCTCTCGGTGGTGGGCTACCCACTAAAACCCCCTTTCCCGTTGCTACCCAGTTCCCTTCCGGTACTCGGTCCTGGATCACAAGTTTGTGCCAGGTATTTTGTACCACCTCGCGTTTTGTGGGAGGTCGCCGTATCCCTTGTTCGTCGCGCTTTGGTCCAATGCGAAATGCGCGTTGATCGCTTTCTACCATGATGCTCGCCGCTCTTCAACGGTTGTAGCTGCCCCTTTTGTTCCGTCCGGTCCTGGTATAGCTTTCCGGCATCTCGCATTCCAAATGCATTGCCAGGCTGTGGCTGTTAAGATCGGGAAGCACCGTTCTGCTCCCTCGTCTCGTCCTCTGTCTTCGTCTTTGAACCGCATAAGTCCGGCCGCTAGAATTACACCGAAAGCGTCGCCTGTGGGCCATTCGCCGTGTCCTTGCAACCACCATAGCTTTCGTGCTTCTTCCCAGAAGATGTCTTGCCCTGATTCCGGGCATTCAGTGAGTATGTGTCGCATTGTTTCGAGGTCATCTCCGCATTCTCCGCAGTACTTACGGTTGTGGTAGTCTGGTTTGTCCATTTTCCTCCAGTATTCACCGACTTTATATGTGTCGTGCATCAGTTTCCACATGAATTCCTGGTCCTTACGGTACAGCAGTGGACTCCACGTCGCGGTCCAGATTGCTTCGTCAGGCGGGAACAAGCCGTTGTTTTCGTGTGCTGCGTATCTTGCACAGTCCAGGTTCACCAGTGCGTTCGTTCTGTCTTGAGTGGGTTTCTCTCTTTCAAGGATTCGGTACAGTGATCATTGTGTTGCTATGGCCAGCAGGATTCTGTCCTAGTTCCACTTGGCAGCGTCTCCGACATCGAGAGTGAGTTCGGCACTTTCTTCTTGCTTCGATCTTGCAGCTACTAGTAGAGCTTCCATTTGGAGCTGGTCGCGTTCGGGGTACATTACAAATGTTGGGCCAGGTCGTCTGTTTATTTCTGCATTGAGCATGCGCCATGCCCGTGCGCTCTGCTCGTACACATAGTCCGTTCCCTCCCGCTCCTTTTTCCCATATGTTAGGGCTTTGATGAAGAAAAGCTCTCTCGAAACGATTGTGAGCCTTGATTCGTCCGGTGTAGCTCTTATGGCTTTGATTGCTGCGAGGACGAGGGGGAGTTTCGGGTTGTTTTCTTTGCATGTTGTGAGGGCTTCCACTTTGTAGTCTTCCTTCAAGCTAAAGCTCAAGTTCTCTGCTGGACGATTTCTGTGGTATACTGCGCCATAGCGCTTATGGTCGTTGTCTTGCATCAGCTCCACCGCTTTGGCAATGACAACTGTCTCCATTGGTCTTTCGTTGTCTTTGACGAGTGCCGCGTCTCGGAAGGCGTTGTTCATTTGCTGGAACCGCTCTTCTCGCTCGGCTTTCTTCGGTTTATTTGATAGCCATTTGTTGCCGAAAACCCTGTATATGCCCTGTATCTTTGTACTGCTTAGTACCGACTTGATCACGGGCATTCTGTTGTCTCCCACGATTAACTGTTTCTTTTTCTTTATGCCGTCATAGGAATGTTGGGGTGGGTCGGTGTGTGTGGGGTTCCATCGAGACCTTTCCAGTATGGCCCACAGCAATAGTACGACTGTGTGGCATTCGTGCGAATCTTCGCAGATGAGGCGCTCACTGGTACAGGGTGTGCATGTGCAGTCCTCTGATTGTCTGTGTGGGTTGGTGGCAGGGAGGCTTGTCCGGCTTTTCGTTGCGCGTTCGAGGTCTTCTGCCGTGATCAGTTTATGGTTCTTGATGAGGCAGCTGCTTTCATCCCACCTCATGTTTTCCCTCATCCTGTTTCGTACTGTCAGGTTCGTTGGGCACAGTTCGATGTGGTGCCAAATGGGGAGCTGCTTTCTGATCTCCTGTGATGGTGCTATGGTCTGTAGGGACACTCTGTGCTTCTGTGCCATGTGCATCATTTCCTTTAGCTCTGGTGGCCAGAATCACATTTTACCCGAGGTTGCTGATGCTGTCGGGTCCCAGTCTTGTAGGAAGTTGTCCCATCGTTGCTCTCCGTGTACTTGTGATTCTGTTTCTGTCTGACCGTGTCTCGTGTTGATGAACTGTGCTATGATTGCTGTCGCATATTTGGTCCACCTCGGTTGGTCGTCGCTTGATAGCCATGCCTTCAGTCTCATCAGGATGATTGCTTCTTCTCGTGTTGCAATATCGATGAGGCCCATTCCGCCTTCGGTTTTCTGTCGGGCAAGGGTTTCTTTATTGACCGTGTGGCTTTTGGCCCCTTTCCAGAAGAACGCTTCTTGTATCTTCATTACGCGTTGTATGATTGCTTCTGGCATGCCTTGGGCCGATGCGAGGAATTGGGTCATGCCTGCTGTGAACCAGTCTGTGAACATTTAGCGCAGTCGCAGTTCTGGGTATCTTTCCCTATCAAACCAAAACACCATTCTGTTTGACAATTTCGACAGTGTTGGTTCCCAGACCGTGTCGTCCAATAGGCAGTTCCCTATTCTTCCTCCTAAAAGTCGGGATGGTTCCCCTTCCTTTGCGATGTGTACGTGGTCTGGGACCGCTGCTTGTGTCCTGCAGAGGCATCTCGTGTTTATTACTCGCAAACAATGTTCTTCTGTGCCTACTGGTATGATTTTGGTCTTCTTTATGTTGAAGCGTGCTCGCGCTGCCTTGCACCATCGGTCAAGTATGCTCGTTAGCACCTCAAAGCTGTCTGCTTCACTCATGTAGACGGTTGTGTCGTCTGCGAACAGGTTCGTGATTAGCCTCTCTCCCTTGAGTGGGCATTTAAAACCTTTGAGATCTGACTGTCAGAGCATTTCGGTTAGGGGTTCAATTGCTAGGACGAACAATAGGCAGGAAAGGGGGTCGCCCTGTTGAACACCTCTGTATACCCGGAAAGGTTCGCTCTGGACACCGTTTATAATGACTCTTGAGGTTGCTTCTGCGTATAGCGACTCAATCGGCCTTATCCATTCTTCGGGAACACCGTATTCTCTGACAACCTGCCACAGATAGTCCAGGTCTATCTTATCGTACGCTTTCTCCTGATCCAGGAGAACGATTGCCGCGTCGATATTGTACGCCTCCGCGTATGCCACTATCATTCTCGCCAGAGATATGTTGTTGAGGATGGACCTTTTCGGGATGAATCCCGTTTGGTCATCTGGTACGAGGTCGCCTATGACCTTGGCGAGCTGGAGTGCTCTGAACTTCGTATAGAGCTTGTATTCCGTGTTTAGCAGCGTGATTGGGCGGTAGTTCTCTGGCAGGTCCTTCGGACCTTTCTTATGAATTGGACACATGACCCCTTCATTCAGGCCTGCTTCCTTGCAGTGACCGTATTCCTCGACGTCGTTGAATACTGCAGTTAGCATCAGCATCGGGTCGAAGATATCTTTACCCTCCTTCGGTGGCTTCTCTGCTAGCTTCGTGAACTTCTTCCAGAAATTGTATGGTAGGCCGTCGATTCCTGGTGCTGATTCGGATTTGGTTAACTTCAGTGTCTCTTTCAGTTCCTTGTGGTTGGCTCCCGTGCAGAGGTCTTCCTTCTGCTCATCTGACAGCCTGTTTCTGGCAAATGTCTTCGCATCTGTAATGGCTTCTTGGTGCGCCTCTGGCGTTGCCGGCGGATCTTGGCCCTGGAGGTTTTCATGGAACATTGCCATCTCTTCCGCCATGTCTTCCGATCTCGTCAGGTATTCACTCTCTGCGTGTTGCTGCCTTTGACGTACGGCCTCGGGGTGGTCACTCTGTTCTGGGCTTCGTTCGCCCTCTGGGTGGGCGGCTGCTCGGGCCGCTTTCCGCGTCGCCCTGTGCTCTGCCATGTCTGGTATCTTCTTCATTCGGATCATCTGTTCCCTCAGTTTGAACGCTCTGTGCTGGGCCATCATATATTTTCCGGGTCGACGTCCTTTGAGGAAATCTGTCGTTTGCACTCGCGTTTGGTGACGGTCGTTCTTCAGGCGCATCAGGGTTCTGATGCTATTGTCCGTTCCACCAGGTCCGCGGCTTCCAGGTTGTCTTCGTTGATCAGTCTTTCCCTTTTGTCCTCGAGGGCTGCCAGTCTTTTGTCTAGTGATACAGGGGACATCACCTTGTCGTATTTTCTCATCATTGTGCGGACCTGGCTTTTGAATTTACTTAGCATTATTTGGGCGTTGTGCGTTTCGGACCGTTCCTCTAGCGTTAGCATCTGGTTGACCACATCGCATCCGAGGTCGACAACTTCATCTATGATCTTCTTGTTGTCTAGGAGCTTTAGCTGCATTTACCACCTCCCTGGACCTTGGTACGGGGCCTCGCAGCCTTTGATCTCTATGGTTAACATGAGATGGTCCGATTGGATTCCCGCGTTTTGTATCTCTATCGAGAGCATGTACGGTATGAGCACTGCTTTCATGTATCCTGTGTCCAGTCTCGCCCACGTTGTTGGATCCCCTCTCGCACGCCAGGTGTATTCGATTCTATCTGGGTGTTGCGTTTTGAATGCGTCCTGTAGCCCGAATCTGATCTTCAGGTCCCACAGCGCGTCAACAACTGAGTGTGGGTCGTCTTCCCCGGACAAGTGGTCTGAGCCTTGCTCTACGATATTGAAGTCGCCTGCCATATAGTCTGGCTTGAGTAGGTTGTGTCTTTGCTCATACTCGTTCCCTATGTTCTCGAAGAAAGCCGTCTTCTCGCTGATTAAATCAGATGGTGCATATATGTTCATCACCGTGGACGTTTTACCTCCCTGCCATGGGATCGTCAGAGTCGCCGCTCGTCTAGGGACTGCGACGTGGTGTACCCGGCCCGTGCTTGCAACTTGTTCCATGTCTACCACGAATGCTACACCTGCTGCTCTCGTCTCTCTGTCTGGCATCGGTGACTCTTACAGCAGGAGGATTGCTAACTTCTCTTCCTTTATTCTGAGGTGGATGTCCTGCCATTTGGTGCTGTTAATCCCACCGTCTCCTTTCCCATTCATGTTTTGGGATGCAATCTTGATGAGGGGTTTTGTCTTGCGCTTCTTTGCCTTCTTCGGGCGCGCTTGAGTTCGTGGTGCGGGCGTTTGACGTGTCGGCCTCTCAGACCCGCGTCGTATCCTCCGTGGAGGCTGACTTTCATGCCTCGCTTGGTACGGTGTTGCGTAGCTGTTCGGTGTGTGAGTGCCATCGTTTGCGCCTCTCGAACTTGTGATCTCGCTCTGGTTTCGATGTTCTTGTCTGTTTTGCGCGCGTCGCGCGTGTTCGCTCGGTGCTGATTGTGCTGTTTGGCTTTTGTTAGCCGCCCGGTTCAGAGCGGCTTCCCCTCCATTGGCTAGGAGGGGACCTCTCGCGTTTCCGCTGAGATACAGTGTTTGTGCTACACTGTTCGGGTCGCGTGTTGTCTCGCACACCCTTCCGCTGTCCCGATCTTCGGGCCGGTCATCGAGTTCCCCGTCCGCAGAGGAGGCAGCAGAAGGAGAGTGGTCCGCGAGCTGCGGAGAAGGGTTCTCGTCAGCCGGAGCCCTAGAGGTTCATTTAGTACCGTTTCGTATCGTTTGCCCCAGTAATCCCTGCAGTAGTGTAGTGACAACTACTGACAGTAGTTTGAACGACGTAGGCGTGCTGGGGTCGTGTACGGCCGTAGTACGGTAGTACTAGGGCTAGTATAGTAGGTCGTTGGTCGTTTTGGGTATAAACTAGTAGTACTGGTAGGCCGTTGTAGTAGGCCGTTGGTCGTTCTGGGTGGCCAGTCGTTGGTCGTTCAGGGGGATCGTTGTAGTAGACCGTTGGTCGTTCAGGGGGGTCGTTGTAGTAGGTCGTTGGTCGTTCAGGGGGGTCGTTGTAGTAGACCGTTGGTCGTTCAGGGGGGTCGTTGTAGTAGGTCGTTGGTCGCTCAGGGGGGTCGTTGTAGTAGGTTGTCGGTCGTTCAGGGTAGACGGTTGTTCATCGTTCAGGGGGTCGTTGGTCGTTTGGGGTAGTAGGTCGTTGGTCGTTCAGGGTAGTACCACGGTCGTCGTTCAGGGGGATCATTGGTCGTTCTGGG
>KV424910.1:0-16544 GCA_001632445.1 Peniophora sp. CONT | reverse complement strand
CTCACAACCTTTACACACTGTTGTAGAAAGCTGGCCGCGCCCGACTCAGAGAGCCTACTTAGCATAATTGAGGCTATTTTGCATTGAAGCAATCTCCCAGTGAGCTCGTCTAGCCTAATTTTTCATCGTACACAATGCGTCTAACGTGCAATGAACGACAGGATCCTCGTCGTTGAACGTCTTGCCCTCACTCATCATCTCCTAGTACCCAGTCTTCGATCCCTACCAGGCCCGATGTCACTTTGTGACTCGCTCCCGTACGCGCACAAACCCTCTCATGACAAAGTCTAACCATCCTGTACCTCTTCCAAGCCCATGGTCGCGACTGCTTGCGACATAATGTCCTGCCCTTCGATGGACTGTCACTCGACACGAAGCGCTTCCATCCTTGCTCGTGCGATGTCTGCGTTCTTCGAGCTTTCCGCGCGCTCGAGCAGTTGCAATGCATCCTCGAAGCACCTCTGCGCTGTGTTAAGTTCTCTGCAATCTTGACGTACGATCCCAAGACGTAACAGCGCCAGGCCTTGAGCTTCCAAGTCTGCAACTTCGGCGCCAATGTCGTGCGCCGATCGAAGCATGTTGAAAGCCTCTTCGTACCGGCGCTGAAAACGGTGCAACCATCCAAGATCGAGTAGGGTGATTGATTCCCAGCGGCGGTCATGAGCATCGCGAAACAGAGCAAGAGCAGACTGAAATGAGCGCTCCGCGTCGTCGAGTTGGGCGAGATCAAGATACACTCTCCCCAGCTCGAGCAAGGAATTAGCCTTGCCATGATAATCGCCAATATTGCCATACAGCTTGAGCGCTGTCTGTAGTGCATGCACAGATTGGTCATGCAAGTTTTGACCGCTATACAATGTACCTAGATCACTGAACGAGTTGGCTTGGCCCAGGGTGTCGTTCAGCGCGCAATATGTATCGAGTGCAGACTGTAGCATAGCCTCCGCTTCTTCTTCACAGTGAAGCTCAATGTACAAACCGCCCAACTCTCTCATGACATTGGCCTTGCCCAATGGGTAATCAAGTTTGTCATGTAAGTCAAGTGCAATCGTAAAGGTGGTCTTTGCTTCATCGAGACGGCCGCGCTCGATGTCTAAAGTTCCCAGTGAGACAAGAACATCCGCCTTCCCTAGTTTGTTACCCATCTGCTCGTATATATTGAGCGCGGATCGCAGCACACGCTCAGTCTCATCATTGCGATTAGGAGTATGGATATACACGTCCCCAAGTTCAACAAGGGCCTGGGCCTTTCCGAGGGACATGTCGAGCTTGGTATACAAATCAAGTGCTGAATGTAGCAACTTTTCTGCTTCTTCGTTCTTGCCCGTAAGCCTTGACAATGTGCCCAATCTCCAGAGATTGTTGGCTTCACCCGCTTGATCACCAGCTATACGATTTATCTCCAACGCCTTCGAGAGGGCGGACGAAGATTCGTCATACTTATCCTGGTATAGCAGACTTTTACCCATGGATGCCCAAAGCGAGGCTTCGAGTTCTGGAGCGTCCTGTTTTGCATAGACGAGGGCTCTGGACACTATGGTAGTGTTGTATGCATCTAGATAATCACATATCGAGGTAAAACGGATGATATTCTCGAGCAATCGGTGAATGTAACGCGTTTTCCGAGATAAAGAAAGTTCCAATACGACAGGTATATTGATGAGTTCGGGTTGAACCAACGCCCGCGCATACACCATATTTGAGCCCTCTACATCAGGCCAAGATTCGATAAGAGAGCAGTAAATGTTTGTCAAAACGGCGAAGGGCCCATCAGAGCATGGATGATGCCTCTGAATGTAATGGCGGATGGGTGAAAGTACCCGCAGGAAACGATCATCGGATGTGTATGCAAGGGAACACTGTTTCAATATGCCAACTGAACGGCGCAGGTCGGGTATCAATGCCGCAAAAGCGTCCGAAAAGGCCGATATACGCGACTCAGGTAGGCCCTGCGGGAGCGTGCATAGGACACTGAAGAAGTCCAAAACACCCTCTTTGTCGCGCAAGATGGGGCTATTGAGCGAGAGCACGATGGACCGCTCGACGCTGTTCAGACGGTGCTCAGGTCCGCGATCGGTTTGAAGCAGGTGCGTCTGCTCTATCCCCCAGCGATCCCAGAGACCTTCCGAGGTCTCGGTTAAGGCGAGTTGCGCAAGTAAAGTAACCGCAAGGGGGACAAGGTCGACAGCTTGGACAAGAAGCTCAGAGTAGTCGTCATGAGAACCGCATATCGTGTCCCATGTTTCGAGCGCAGCTTCGAGAGTTAAAGGCGAGATCTCTGGTAGAAAGGGCTGAGTCCACGCGACGCCACGCGGCCGACCTCCACCCCGAGTCGTGACAAGTAAGGCAAAGTGAGAAAGCGAAGCAAGATCAGCCAGTAGAGACTCGACGCCAGATGCATCGGCGTCCCATGGAGTTTCCAGGTTATCCAAGCACAGTATGCTACGCGGAAGGACGCGAAGGTGTGAGAGAAGTAGTTCACGCGGAGTACTGCGACTCTGCGCATCCGAAGCAAGCCTGAACACTTTGAGAAGCTCTTGAAGGACACCGTCGGCAGTAGATGCCGCTTCGCAGGACATAAAGAAGCGCGCTTCGCCGTAACGTTCCTCGACTTCAGGACGATGTAGCACGGTCAGCGCGATGGAAGTCTTGCCGATCCCGCCGGATCCAAGAACAGCAACTCGCCCCTGAGGTTTGTCAATGATGAGGTTGACAATATGGTCTACCTCTCGCGCTCGGCCGTGGAAGATAGCGGGAGGTGGAGGAAGAATGATCGAAACCCTGATCTCCTGTTTCAGTACACGCGGATAACAATGCCATGTGGGAGCACGCACGGGTTCGAAGCAGGCTCCGGTGGAACATGCTAGGAAGGTCAGTGCTTTCCCACATGAGGACAAAGGCCGTGCGTACCGATACTTTGACAAGAATCTCGTCCAGCTTCCTGTCGCGAACCTGCCCAGCGAACGCGTTGATGATATGCAGCTTCGTCTATGTCCGACGGCTCGATGAGTTCCCTTGGAGACACGGCGAAGGAGGCAACGCACGTTGAAGAGGTCTCGCGCCGCCTGCATTTCTGTATGACACTGCTTCACGTTATCGGACAGATCCGTGTGACTGAGATACACGCGCAAACGGTCCCGGCGGCGCTTCGAGCCAACTTTACAATCGGTGAGGACCTTCAGTGCCGATTCGATGCATCTACAGTATTTGAGCGACGACTAATGACCCCTATAATAAGCTTCATACCTTTCCAGCTCATTCAACGCCTCGAGGAACCCCTCCGGCAGAGCCTCGTCGCATGCTCTCAGTTTCTCGCATCGTGCGTGTACATCATCGATGATGGCCTTGATCTGCCGCGCCACTGACATGACCAGTTTCCAGTCGGACTTCAGAGTTGTGACTTCCTAGAGGATGGTCAAATATCGCTCTTGTCTCATGGGAGGCACAACATACGCCTTCAATCTTCAAAAACTCGGCGAGAGCGCTCGAGATGATTCCCAGATAAGGAACATTCTGCGTCATGGAAGCGGCGACACCCAAGATCTCCACGGCAGTCTTCACCGCACCCTTTGCGTCGTTCTTGAGGCTCTCGCTGAGTTCTAGTACGTGGATCAGCAAAATAAAACATAAGCACATATGGATATACGATTGCGCACGGAAACGGGGCCTCGCAGACGCGGTCGCGCTATTGTCCCCCATAGCTACGTGGAACGATGATTTTGCAAGCGATAGAGACGTAGTGTGGTCGGTGTTGATGCGACTAAGAGCCCGATCAGCGGAGATAGATGAGCGTAGATCGCAAGTCGCGATCCTAGGACAAGTGACAGATAAGGTGACCACGTTACATCACAGTGTCACTACGATCGTGGCCGCAAATGTACGTCGTTCTGTCCGCGACCCTCATGGACACCAACCCAGCTCCTCGTTCTCTACCGCCATCTCTACTCCAGCTTTTTTTATCCTTCGCTTACGATGCTCAGTCCCTTTCATAGCTCCCACCTTTCATTCACTAAGGTGCAAGTGGAAGGCATGCTCGAAGAATCGCTAAGGCAGCGCCATCCCGAGTTCATTGCATGAGAAGGAGCTTGTCGAGTGAATATGTCTTGGACCTCTATCGTGTCTTCAAGTATGTCTGCACTCTTTGACCATTTGACCATCTTCAAGTTCACTAATACGTTCGTTCGTAGGCACCAGAATGTGCAACTGTCGTGCATGCCGCAAAGCCCGAGGTCTTTCAAACTGGCCGCTGTTGTGCGAGGCGGAAGGAGCGGTGGGAGGTATAAAAATAATTGAACACAGTCGTACGTCGTTTCTCGATCTCGCCCTTTACCCCATCTGCGTCCCCATGGCTGATGCGCTATGCGCTACAGACGAAGACTGCCTGCGACGCGCGCATGTCCGAACTCGCACTGCTCACGCACGGTCCCGCCGTAGCCTGCGCATCCTACGCGCTTCGCTCCGCGCTCCTCAGCACAGACAGCGCCGGCTGTGTTTTTGAAGTGACCGCTTCGACACCCACACAGCACGACGGCGCCAGTTGAGCTCTTGGTGAGCCAGAGAAGCAATGTTCTTGAAAGGCGGACGAGCGCGCACGGCACGGGTCGTACCGCCTGAAGACGAACGGGCTTTGACGAAGAGCTGGAGCGAGTTCGTCGCTGTGTACGACTCCGGTCTGAGGGTACTCAGCGTGCACACGTCGACGACGGGGAGAGGGAACGAGGGTGGGACTTTGACGACCCTCCGGAGGTCCGGAGGTTGGCGGAATGGGCCGCGGATGTGATTGGGCTGGCGGAGCGGTCGTTGTCTTGGGACTCGGCAGGCGCGACGACAAAAGCGTCGTCTTCTCGCGCTGCATTCTCGGCGCTGTCATTCGCTCCTTGATCTTCCCCGCCCGCGAACCGCTCACTTCTCGCTCGGCTCGAGTCTGACTCTGACTTTGAGGAGCAACCGTCGCGCGGGACAGCGGCCGCTTCACTTCCTGACTTGTCCTCGGGCTTGTACTACTTGTCTCTCCATCCTGTTCCCTGCATACTCCTTCCCAAGCCCGCTTCAACGCTCATCTTATTCTTTCCTCTCCAATGGATATTCGTGGGACCTGTACAATCTACGCTGGACTCGATTTCGAACTCTCCACGTAACACCACTCCGAAGACGTTCAAGTTCCGGGCTTGACTGTGGCGCTGCTGTCTTCTTTCCTCGCAGAATATACGGCGAACGCTACACTGCACTTGTCCCCTTCACACTACGATCATTGGTCGCCGGCGCGTATACCTCGCAACGCCACTCGATCTACGACCCGTATCCCATACCACCACCCTTCAACAGCAATCTGTTCGGCTTTGCAACGAAGTCGTCACCATTCTCAATCGACGAAGCAACTCTTCCTCCCGTTCTACTTTGTCGGGCGCATACTCTCCGATACCGCAGGACCTCTCGGCATCCTCCCAGTCCAGAACCGATGGCCATAGCGCGCCATCCTCATCCTCATCGCGCAAGCGCACCTTCCGCCGCTCATACCAGAATTCCGCCTCCTCCTTCTAACAGCACGTCCGCCTCATCTTCTCAGCCTCTACATCGTCTTCCCGATCCCGACGCGCAGTCCGTTTTGCAGTCCCGCCCTCCGCCGATACCAAGAAATGGCGTCGATTGGCTAGCCCTAAGCCTGCGGGATCGAGGATTGGTCCTCAGATGATGCATGTGATGGATAGTCTTGAAATTTTGTCTGTCTATGCATTGTCGTGCGAGACGGGCAAGGGGCAGGGGTTGAGATGGTGCTATCCATTACCATCGAGTTCGATGACGCCCTCAACCGAGAGCTGCGATTCATCATTGCGTGTGGATGGCGGAGATAGTGCGAGGGGAAGCGGAGACTGGACGAATGGAGATGGAGATAAAGGAGAGGCATGCGAGGAGGTGGGCGAGGCGCGCGCTGTATGAAACGATCTGGATGTCGCGCGCGGTGGTTATCCTTATCATCTAAATTCACAAGAGGCGAAGGACTCTCTGTTCTAGCTTCGCTTTGATTTTGGCTTGGGTAACATAACAAATGTAACTTCAGAACAATATGTACGAGTATACCCTCCCAAAGTACTCCCTATTCCTTATTACCTATCACCTACGTTTATGGGTCTCATCTCGTCACCACTCACGTAGACGGTGTACAGCACCTATCTCCTAGACACGCCAATGTACACGACCATGCCCAAACATGTGGATAAGCGGTATACGGATGCGCAGAAAGTGTGGGTCGCTTGACATCAAGCGCGTGGCGTTCATAGTGCATTGGCACGCTTCTTCGACTCGAACCGCCATCTCGAGCTGTCTTGCACGGCTCGTTTTTTTTCTTCGCCATAAGTACGGCGTGCCTACGACACTATCATGGACACTCCTATCAGAAACTCGTATCTTCGCTCTCTATCTGTACCTCCACTTCCATGATGTGCAGCGTGCTGTCCGAGCTGGCAGATATCCTCGATCTTCCGGACTTGTTGCAGTCGTGAGCATGAAGCAAACTACGGACAAGACGGGGGTCACACTGGCCGACTTTGTGCGGGAGGAAAGGGAGCGGAGAAAGGATGAGAAGGCCTAACGCAGTCGTACGTCGTTCCTCGCCTGTGTCCACCTGTCCCACAGCTGATACACTAAGTATGCGCTAGAAATCGAGACCGCACACGAAGAGCGCACATTTAAACTCGCATCCCTCGCGGCTTCCTCCCAATCCAGCTCCAGCTCGAGCACAGATAGCCACAGCGCGCCTCCCTCGCGCAAACGGACCTTTCACCGCTCATACCAGAACTCCACCACCACCACCACCACCACCACCACCACGCCTCGCCTTGCCATTCATCTTTTGTAACTTCCTCTTCATCCCGCAGCCGGCGTGCCGTTCGCTTTGCAGTCCCCCCTTCCGCCGATACCAAGAAACGATGTCGGCTAGCAAGCCCCAAACCTGCGGGATCGAGCATTAACCTTCCTATGGCGCATATGATGGACAGCCTCGAAAGCCTGTCCGTATCCGCTTCTTCCTGCGAGACGGACGAGGGGCAGTGGTTGAGGTGGCGCCATCCGTCACCCTCCAGTTCGATGACGGCCTCGACCGAGACTTGCGACTCTTCATCGCGCGAGGATGGCGGCGGTAGTGGGAGGAGAAGTGGAGAGTGGATGAGTGGCGATGGAGATAGTGGATGGAAAGTGCAACTGGGTGAGATGTCGGAGAGGCATGCTAGGAGGTGGGCTAGGCGGGCTGCGCTGTATTGAATGGCTTGGGATGTCGCACGCGGTGGTTGCTCTTATCATATATTCTCTGTTCACGAGGGGAGAAGGACAGTCTACTCTAGCCTCTCTTCGGTTCTGGCTGAACGACACATCGGATGACAACTGTAAAGCAATATGTTACTGTACGAGTATACCCTCCTCTCCCTATTCCCAATCACCCGATCGTACCTACTACGTCTCAGAGTCTCCTCTCCTCTCGTCATCAATCAACTAGACATTGTACAGTAACTATATCTTAAACACGCGGATGTACACTACAATACCTATCTCTGTGAATGAGCGGTATACCTGACATCAGGCGCGTGGCGTTCATGAGTCTGGTTAAGCGTTCACGGTGACTCGTGCCTTCGCGCGCTTCTTCGAACTGAACCACCATCTCGAGCTTTCCTGTGCAGTGTGTTTTCTCCGCTCGACACCAAGCGCTTTGAGACTTGCTCGCGCGACATCTATGCCCTTCGAGTTTTCCATGCGCTCGTACAGTTCCAAAGCATCCTCAAAGCAACTCTGCGCCGCGTCAAGGTCTCTGCGTTCTTGATGCACGCGTCCAAGATATATCAGCGCATTGCCTTGAGTAACCAAGTCTGCAACTTCGGCGGCAATCTCGTGCGCCGTTTGAAGCGAGTTGCAAGCCTCTTCGTACCGGTGCTGAAGACGGCGCAAAAATCCAAGATCGAGCAGGGTGATTGATTCCCAGCGGCGGTCAGGAACATCGCGAAACAGAACAAGGGCGGACTCAAGTGAGCGCTCCGCTTCGTCGAGTTGGGCAAGATCGAGATACACTCTTCCCAGCTCGAGCAAGGAACTGGCCTTGCCATGATGATCGCAAATGTCGCCATACAGCTTGACCTCTGTCTTGAATGCCTGCACTGCCTTGTCATGTAATTCCTGATTCCGGTACAATTGACCTAGGTTATTAATCGAGTTGGCTTGGCTCAGAGTGTCGTTCAGCTCGCGATATATATCGAGTGCAGACTGTAGCATAGCCTCCGCCTCTTCGTCACAGTCACGTTTTGTGTACACACGGCCCAACTCATTCATGGCATTGGCCTTGCCCAATGGGTAATCGATCTCGTCATGTAAGTCAAGTGCAGTCGTAAGGCCGGTTTTCGCTTCATCAAGACGGCCGCGCCCGATGTCTAAACCTCCCAGTGAGACAAGAACATCCGCTTTCCCTTGTTTGTCACCAATCTGCTCGTATATATCGAGCGCGGATCGCAGCACGCGCTCAGTCTCGTCATTGCGATTGGGAGCACAACTATACACATCCCCGAGTTCAACAAGGGCCTGGGCCTTTCCGAGGGACATGTCGAGCTTGGTATACAAATCAAGTGCTGAATGTAGCAACTTTTCTGCCTCTTCGTTCTTGCTCGTATGCCTGGACAATATGCCCAATATGTAGAGACTATTGGCTTCACCCACTTGATCACCAGCTATACGATGTAGCTCCAACGCCTTCGAGAGGGCGAACAAAGATTCATCATATTGGTGCTGGTATCGCAGAGTATCGCCCATGGATGTCCAGAGTGAGGCCTCGAATTCAGGAGCATCTTGTTTTGCATGGGCGATAGCCCTGGAGACTATGGTGGTGTTGTGTGCATAAAGACCATTACATATCGCGGAGAAACGGACGACAGCATCAAGAATTCGGCGAATATCGCCAGATTTTCGAGACAAAGAAAGTTCCAAAATGACAGGTATATTGATGAGTTCGGGCTGAATCGACGCCCGCGCATACACCATCTTTGCACCCTCTTCATAAGGCTCAGACTCGACAAGATAGCAGTATATGTCTGCCAAGATAGCGAAAGTGACATCAGAGCAAGGATGATGACTCTGCATGTAGTGGCGGATGGGTGAAAGTACTCGTAAGAAACGATCTTCGGATGTATATGCAAGGGAGCATTTCTTCAATATGGCAATTGTACGCCGTATATTAGGTAGCAGTGTCGCATATGTGTCCACAAAAGCCGATATACGAGTGTCGGGTATGCCCTGCGGCAGCATGCAAAGCACACTAAAGAAGTCTAAGACATGCTCTTTGTCGCGCAATGTGGGGCTGGTAAGCGAGAGCACGATGGAACGTTCGACGCTGTTTAGACGATGCTCAGTCCCGCGAGCATCTTGCAAAAGGCTTGTTTGTTCTAGCTCCCAGCGACGCCAGAGGATCTCGGAAGACTCTATCAATGCGAGTTGTGCAAGCAGAGTAACCGCAAGGGGCACAAGATCAACAGCCTGGACAAGAAGTTCCGAGTATCCATCATGGGAACCGCATATAGAATTCCAAGTATCGAGCGCCGCCTCGAGAGTTAAAGGTGTGATTTCTGCAAGAAAGGGCTGCGTCCACGCGACGCCGCGCGGTCGATCTCCACCCCGAGTCGTAACAAGCAAGGCGAAATGAGAGAGCGACACGATATCAGCTAGTAGAGACTCGACTCCCGACGCATCAGCGTCCCATGGCGTTTCCAGATTATCCAAGCACAAGATCCCAGGAGGCTGCACGCGAAGGTGCGAGATGAATTGATCGCGCGGAGTAACGCGGTTTTGCGTATCCACAGCAAGCCTGAAGGTCTTGAGAAGCTCCTGGAGAACGCCCTCGGCAGTAGATGTCGCTTCGCAAGACATGAAGAAGCGCGCTTCGCCATAGCGCTCCTCGACTTCAGGACGATGTAGCACAGTAAGCGCGATGGATGTCTTGCCGATTCCGCCAGATCCCAGAACAGCAACTCGCGCCGGGGGTTTGTCAGAGATGAGGTTGACGATATGGTCCACCTCTCGAGCTCGGCCGTGAAAGATGGCGGGAGGTGGAGGAAGAATGAAGGAAACCCTAGTTCCCTGCATCAGCACACGCGTAAAACAATGTCATGTGGGAGCACGCACGGATTTGAAGCAGGGTCCGGTGGAACATGCTAGGAAGGTCAGTGCTTTCCCATGTGAGGACAAATGCCGCGCGTACTGATCCTCTGACCAGAAGCTCGTCCAGCTTCTTGCCGTGAGCCTGCATGGTGAACGCGTTAATGATATGTAGCTTCGTCTATGTCCGATATCTCGATTAGTACACTTTGAGACATAGGAGGGCACGCAACATACGTTGAAGAGGTCTAGGGCTGCTTGCATGTCCGTACGGCACTGCTTCACATTCGTAGAGAGATCCATACGATTGATTATCACGCGCGCACGGTCTCTGAAGCGCTTCGAGCCGGTTTTGCAAGCGTCGAGGACTTCCAGTGTCGCGGCGATGCATCTACCGTACGTGAGCGATGGCTAAAAGCCGGTCTATTAGTTAATATTTGTACCTTTCGAGCTCCATCAACGGCTCGAGAAACCCCTCCGGCAGTACATCGGCGCCTGCTTCCAGTTTCTTGCATTGTGCGTGTACGCGATCGATAACGGTCTTGATCTGCTGGGCGACGGACATGACTGCTTTCCAGTCGGACTTCAAAGTCGTAACTTCCTTGAGGATGGTCAGCTATTACTCCAGCCTCAAGGGAAGCGTGACTGACGCCTTCAATCTTCAAGAATTCGGCGAGAGCGCCCGAGATGATTCCCAGATAAGGAACATTCTGCGTTGCGGACGCTGCGACGCCTAGGCACTCTACGGCAGTCTTCACCGCACCTTTCGCGTCTTTCTTGAGGCTCTCGCTGAGTTCTAGTACGCGCTTTAGCAAATTTAAGCTGATATATGTATGATCACGCACGGAAACGGGGCCGCCTCGCAGGCGCATTCAGGCTATTTTCCCCCATATCCACGAGGAAAGACACTTTCGCAAGTAATAGGGAGATAGTGAGATCGCTGTCAATGCGACGAAGGATCCGATAGGCAGAAAGAGATGAGCGCAGGTCGCAAGTTGCGATCCTAGGACAAGATATCGTGACCGTGTTACATCACGACGTCACTATGATGGTAGCCGCAGTCTCGTCCGCGACCATCACGAACGGTGCAGCGTGCTCTCCAAGCTGGCTGTCGACCTGTCCCACAGCTGATAGACTATGCGCTAGGTACAAACCAAGACCGCGTATGACGCGCGCACATCCAAACTCGCATCGCTCACGCACATCCTCGCCGTGACCCACACGCCCTACGCGCCTCGCTTCGCGTCCCTCGCTGGCCGCGTCTCGGTAGCTGCCACTCCGGAGTGTGACGGGCTAAGCCCATAGCAGGCTCGAGAAGCAAGACCTCGCAAAGCCAACGAGCTCGTACGGAATCGTGCCTTCTGAAGACGAACTTCGGGCTCGTTCGTCGCTGTGCACGGATCGGCCAGACCGCTGCGCCAGCCCATATGCATCTGTGACCCACCCCACCAACTTGTGGACTCCTGGAAGACCGACTGCGTCCCCCTCCATGCTGTGGGCGTGTCCATACTGAGCGCCCATCGCCTTGAGACTCGGCGCGCACAACGACAGAGCCGTCGTCTTCCCGCCCGGCGTCTTTACCGCTGGCATCCCCTCTTCCACTCTTCTTCGCTCGTGAATCACTCTCCTTGCGACCAGCAACTGTAACGCTGGTCAGCAACACGTGGTGGGACGGTACGGGGCACGGCAGTCGATACCTTGCACGACTCGTCCTCGGGATCTTACTTGTCTCCCACCATCACCATTCTCGTCCTCAATCCCGCGTCGACGCTCACCTCACACACCTTCCTCTGACGGATATTCGTGGAATTTGTACATACTACGCTGAACTCGAACTCGATCTCGACCTCGCCGATCGAATCTCACCAGTTGCGAAATAGCGTTCGAATTCCGAGTCGCAACGCCAACATCTTCCCATCTGTACTCTCCGACGGGTATTTTCGAAATTGACATCTAAATTGTCTACATTCTCTCGACGGACGTCCTGCAATTCATGATGCCACCGTCTTTCAACCCGTATCATACACCGCCGTCCTCTATCGACGACTTGTTCGCTTCTGCAACCGATATCGTGACATTCTTACTCGACGAGGTAACTCTTTCCACTTCATTCCTACCCGGGAGCGCGTACTGATTTGTGCTTCCAGGACCTCTCGGCATCCTCCCGGTCCAGCACCGATAGCCACAGCGCGCCGTCCTCGTCCTTATCGCGCAAACGCCTCCCGCCGCTCGTACCCGAACCCCACACCCACCTCCCAATCTACCACGACATCCGCCTCATCATGTCAGTCATCCTCCGCCTCTACGTTGTCTTCCCGGTCCCGATGCGCAGTCCGCCTCGCAGTCCCGCCCTCCGCCGATACCAAGAAACGGCGTCGATTGGCTAGTCCTGAGCCTGTGGGATCGAGGATTACTCTCCCGATGGCGCGTATGATGGACAGCCTCGAGAGTTTCTCAGTATCTGCTTGGCCCTGCGAGGCAGATACGATCTCGGTGCACGAGCGGGGTGAAGATGGTCATGGTAGGGGGAGAGCGAAGAGGTATCCGAGCTCGAGTCCGAGTAGCTCTGTTGCGGCTTCGAGTGGGAGCCGCTGTGAGTCTTCGTTATGCGAGGATGGAGGTGGGAGTGGGTGGGTGGTGGAGGACGGAGAGGGCAGTTGGATGAGATGTCGGAGAGGCATGCGAGGAGGTGGCCGAGGCGCACGGCGCCGTATTGAACGACTGGGGATTTCCCATGGTGTTTATCCTTATCCTGTATTCTCTGTTTACAAGGGGAGAAGGACAGTTTACTCTATCGTCTATACGGTTCTGGCTGGGCAACACAACAAATGTCATAGTAAAGCAACCTGTACGAGTATAGCTTCCCTATTCCCTATCACCTACGTACCCGGGTCTCGTGTCGTCACCAATCATTTAGACATTGTACAGTACCTATCTCCTAGACACGCCAATGTATACGACAATACCTATCTCTTTGGATGAATGGTATACCCTGGTATACGGATTGGCAGAGAATGCATCGGTTGACGTTAGGCGCGCGCAGCGGTCATGCAGGTGCCTTCGCACGCTCCTTTGACTTGCGCCACCATCTCGAGCTTCCTTGCACGGCTCGTTTTTTCAGCCATACAGCATTCCTACGACCATTCAAACTTACGCGCCATGGTGACACCCTAGTCGTGCAGCTGCCGGTCGAGGGGGTCTTGAACTGCCACGGCCCACTTGCCAGCCCGCATTCAAGTGACGGAGCGCTGAAGGAACGCTGAGGCTGATGCACACGCCCTATCTCGCCGAACTTTCTATCCTACGCAACGAGTATATCATGTAATAATAAGGGAATCTTCGTCGCCCGACATCCACCTCTCACTCAACAGGCCGAACTCCGAGTCCGTGGCCGCCCCGTATGCCTTGCCTTCGGTCCCTGCCAGGCCCACTTGGCGTCGCTTCGAGCCGCTCTCCGAGGTGTACCCCCATGTCCGTGCATTAAAATTTTACCGATGAAGACGAACACTCATGTGCTTCTGACAGGGTTGTGCTCGCGACTCCACGCGATATACTGTCCTGTTCTTCGAAAAAAGGTCGCACGATACGAAGCGTTTCAATCTTTGCTCGTGCGATGTCTGCGTTCTTCGAGCTTTCTGCGCGCTCAAACAGTTGCAAAGCATCCTCAAAGGATCTTTGCGCTGTGTCAAATTCTCCGCAATTCCGGTGTATGCGTCCAAAATGTAATAACGCCCTGCCTTGAGTGTTCAAGTCTGCAACTTCGGCGGCGATGTCGTGCGCCGATTGAAGCGTGTCACAAGCCTCTCCGTAGCGGTGCTGCAGACGGCGCAACCGTCCAAAATCGAGCAGGGTGATTGCTTCCCAGCAGCGGTCATAGGTATCGCGATGCAGAGCAAGGGCAGACTCCAGAGAACGCTCCGCGTCGTCGAGTTGGGCAGAATCAAGATACACCCTTCCCAGGAGTTGCCAGCAAACAGCTCTGCTATAATGATCACCAATATTGTCATACAGCTCAATCGATGTCTGCAGTGCATGTACTGCTTTTTCATGCAATTTCTGACTTCGATACAATGCACCTAGTTCACGTAACACGTTGGCTCGGCCCAGACTATGGTTCAGCTTGTGATATATATTCAGTGCGGAATATAGCATTGCCTCCGCCTCTTCTTCACGGTGAAGTCTAACGTACACGGAGGCCAATGCTGTTATGACACACGCCTTGCCCATTGGATAGTCAATTTTGTCGTCTAAGGCCAGTGCAATTGTAAGGGCGGTCTTCGCTTCATCGAGACGGCCCCGCTCGACATCTAAGTAACCCAGTGTGAGCAGAGTATCTGCTTTCCCTTGTGCGTCACCAAGCTCTTCATATATATCGAGCGCAGATTGCAGCACGTGCTCGGTCTCGTCATCATTGTGGTTACGAGCACGACCATACACCGCTCCAAGTTCCCGCAGGGCACGGGCTCTTCCGAGCGGCATGCCTAGCTTGGCATACAGATCAATTGCTGAATTTAGAAACCTTTCTGCTTCATCATTCTTGCCTGTAAGCCTGGACAATGAGCCCAACCTCAGGAGATTTTTGGCTTCAGTCACTTGATCACTGGTTATATCCACTAACTCCCGCGCTTTCAAGAGGGCAGACAAAGCTTCACCATACTTTTCCTGGAATACAAGAGTATGACCCAGGGATGACCAAAGCGAGGCCTCGAGTTCCGGGGCGGCTTGCTTCACATAGACGAGGGCCTTGGAGACTATGGTGGTGTTGTATGCATAAAGACAATTGCAGATCGCAGAGAAATGCATGATATCCTCGAGAATCCGGCGAATATCACCCATTTTTCGAGACAAAGAAAGCTCCAAAATGGCAGGTATATTAATAAGTTCGGGTTGAATTGATGCCCGCGCATCCAACATGTATGACACCTCTACATCCGGACAGGACTCAACAAGAGAGCAGTATATGTCTGCCAAGATAGCGAAAGTGACATTTGAGCATGGATAATGGCTCTGGATGTAATGACGGATAGGTGAAAGAACTCGCAAGAAATGATCCTCGGATGTATACGCAAGGGAGCACTGCTTCAATATAGCGATAGAACGGCGTAGATCAGGTAGGAGTGATGCATATGCATCTGCAAACACCGATGTACGTGACTCGGGTATGCCCTGTGGCAGTGTGCATAGAACGCTAAAGAAGTTCAAGACACCCTCTTTGTCGCGCAAGATGGGGCTAGTAAGCGAGAGCACTATCGATCGCTCGACATTGTTCAATCGATGCTCGGGCCCGCGTGCGGTTTGGAGCAGACGTGTTTGCTCTAGCTCCCAGCGACCCCACAGAACTTCCGAGGTTTCAGTCAAGGCAAGTTGCGCAAGAAGAGTCACGGCGAGGGGAACAAGATCGACAGCCTGGACAAGAAGTTCCGAGTATCCATCATGGGAACCGCAGATATCGTCCCAAGTGTCAAGTGCTGCCTCCAGAGTCAAAGGCGTAATCTCGGCCAAAAAGGGCTGTGTCCACAGGACGCCGCGCGGTGGAGCTCCACCCCGAGTTGTAACAAGTAGAGCAAAGTGAGAGAGCGAAGCAATATCAGCCAGTAAAGATTCGACGCCCAACGCATCGGCGTCCCATGGCGTCTCCAGATTATCCAAACACAAGATCCCTGGTGACAGCACGCGAAGATGAGATAGGATCAGATCGCGCGGACTAATGCGACTCTGCGCATCCGAAGCAAGTCTGAACGTTTTGAGAAGCTCCTGGAGAACCCCGTCGGCGGTATATACTGCTTCGCAAGACATAAAGTAGCGCCCTTCACCATAGCGTTCTTCAACTTCGGGGCGATGCAGCACAGTCAACGCGATGGATGTCTTTCCGATTCCGCCAGACCCCATTACGGCAACTCGCGCCGGAGGTTTGTCAAGTATGAGGTTGACGATATGGTCGACCTCCCGCGCTCTGCCGTGAAAGATTGCGGGAGGTGGGGGAAGAGAGACGGGAATGCTAGTGTCCTAGATGAGTATGCGTGGATAACGCTTTCATTGGGAAGTACGCACGGGTTCGAGGCGGAGTCCCGTTGAACATCCTGGAACGGTTAGTGCTTCCCCTTGTAAGAAGGAATGGTGGGCGTACCGATCCTCTGACAAGAAGCTCATCCAGCTTCTTGCCGTGCACCTCCATAGCAAACGCGTTGATGATATGGAGCTTCGTCTGTGCCCGATCGCTCGTTCAATAACCTTTGAGACATAGTAAGGGACGCGACGTACGTTGAAAAGGTCTAGCGCGGCCTGCATGTCCGTACAACACTGCTTTACGTTGTCGGACAGGTCCGCGCGATTGAGATACACGCGCACACGGTCCCGGCGGCGCTTCGAGCCAACTTTGCAAGTGCTGAGAGTCTCCAGCGACTGTGCGATGCACCTGC
>KV424909.1:0-16650 GCA_001632445.1 Peniophora sp. CONT | reverse complement strand
CGACGCGCGGGAAAAGCCGGCAGGCGTTACGGCGGCCGACGCACAATGGCCCTCCGAAAGCCTCCGACACTGTCCTCGCTATCACTGAAGGCCGCACGGGTGCGGACTTTCAAGAGCCCTTTCAAGGTCATAACCTTGGCAAATCACGACCTGAGCCATTGAAATTCGTACGACAGACGAGAGTTTCACGACCTTAACCATTGAAAACGGTGCCATGGACCGGGTGTAGAAAACCCCGGGGCATTTGTCCGGCGATCCATGGCACGCCGAGATGAGCATTCGGGTGGGGTTTCTGTGGCTTGGACTGGGATTCTTGCCGTTTCCAGGGCTCATCTCCGGAAAGTCGTTGGCTTGTCCAAAGAAATGGTTCTATTATGTATAGGACTACGTACATTACGAAAACATTAGCCATGTAATTATGTGGTACAGTACCCACTCCCAAACTGAACGACAGAGGATGCAACAACCTCGAACCGGATAGCGACGGCAATCGTGGCTGCTCAATAAATGACGGGTCAGGTCCTGAACGATCTACCACATAAGGATGGGTCACTATGACACGTACCGACTCTCAGGTTCCAGCCGAATCACCGATGTAGGAGTAGGTGGTCGCAGGAGCGACACCATCCCCCGTCCGTGTCATTGCAATTAGTCAAGTACATGACCATGAAGAGTATACGGGCGTACGTGACACGTAGTGCGAATTGACGACATTGCTGATAAGAAGTTAGTACAATGAACCTGTTGAGCTACCTGACACGCACCTCGCCATTGGGACGGTCGTCGCGCGATAGCCGCGGGCCCTAACGGCACAGGTGCCAGTCGGCGTATAATCGCGGCATCTGTGCCAGTTACAGGACGAGAGATGTAAGCTGTCGTGGTGGTCGTTACGATGGTGGTGGTCAGAGACAAAGGGGAACACGTCGACTTGGTCGCGTTGACGCGCCGCGCGCCTGACTCAGCTTGTGACGTCATGTTCTCACCTTGGAATTTCACCACCTTTTCATGGGCTTCGCTCGTGAAACTTTCCGACGCTGTATTCGGCGTTGTACGCCTCGAAACTACTTGGGATATGGAAACACTCGAACCCGTGGAGCAGGCAGTGAAACGGAACTTTCAAGGTTCGGGGCCTTGAATTTCCTCGCGTTTTGTGCTCACAGTGTATCCAACACGCCCGCCCAAATCCCAGGACAGTCTTGCCGACACCAATGCAGCTAATCCGATTCGGACACACGCATGGTAGCGCTTGGACCTCGGCGCTGCTGCTGCTGTTTTGAACCATTTCATCGACGTGTGCCCGGCGGCGAAGGGCGGCGATGGCGTTACAAAGGACACGACATCACTTGACTGGCGTGTTGTTCTTCATGTTCAATTTCTTATCATCCTCATAACTTCCTGGTAGAGCCCGAGTCGCTACAGCTCCATGTTCAACCGCTTTACATCATTCATATTACATGCAATGCTCTGCCGTCAACACTCCTCGTGTAGCACATAGTACTATTTCTGGGCCGGGTGCATTTGCACGATGTTCAAAAGGCAACGCAGCCGTGTCGTCCGCCTCATGACGAGAGTTTTGAGAACGAAACGGGCATCGTATATTCGGTTTCATTCTACGGGAAGCGCAGTGTGTTCCAGACATCAGTACTTTCCCTAACCGCCTTAGCCGCCTGACGACGTCTGAGTGGCCTGAGAGCGTCTGAGCCGCCTGACGTCAGATCACTCAGGCGTCGTCAGGCGGCTAAGATGCTCTCAGGCGCTCTCAGGCGATTAGGGAAAGACCTGATGCATTCTCTGCCACCTCAGCATCTAAATCAACGTCACTGTCATCCATGAGCTCGTTCTCCTCGAGCTCGCCATCTTTCAGTTCTCGGAGACGCGCTGCGGCTGTTGCGGCTGCTGCGTCTTGCGTTCGCTCCTTTGCCCCGATCTTCTTCTGCTTCTTCCTCGGGGGATATGCAAGCCCGCCATGTTGGCGACGAAGTGCTCGCCTCCTACGTGCTTGATTCTCAGACCTTTGGACTGCATATGTATCAATCAGATCGTGTGCTGGTCAAACATCGCATTACTCACTTGCGCATCAGGGGCGAGCTGACATTCGCCGCGAAGGCAGTCGCGTTGAGCGCTCAACGCGACTTGAGCATTGAAGGTGAAGCGCAGGTGCTTCGCTTGAGCCCGCGCAATTGAACCTCAACATGATGTGAAGAACATTGTAAGAAGTACTCTTGATGCAAGAGGTCCCTCGGCAAGCCGGCAAGTTGGAATTACCCATTGAGGTGCTCGTTTCACTGGTTAGTGCGGTTACCGGAGACATCATCGCCCCAAACCTTGACCATCACATTATAAATTGGCTTTCCGGCGGCTTTGACGCGGATAGGGTGCGGCATGTTCTCGCGCCGGGAACTTTGTTCAGCTGCATCAAGGTGCAGGGTTAGCATCGCATCACAACATAGCAACAATGGCCGCATGGCTCGTGCACACGGACAAATCGTACATCCTCGTAGCCCTCCAGACCACGTAGGATAACAGATTATACCCTGAGATCAGACACACGGCGCACGGCAGATGTCTTAAAGTCGTCCACTCGGAACAAGCGGCTCTACAGCAGGGTCAGTACACCAGTCAGCAATAGCCTTCAAAGGAGAAAAGCGCACTTCACTCCTCGATACTGCCCGGCTGTCTCCAGTGAGATCACCGTCTCTGCGCACCCATCTGAATGGGAGAACATATATCCCATCGAGAACTCGAGTCATCTCATTGATATAGAAGTGCTGGCTGTTCTGTGCGACCATGGATGTTAACTAGTTGAGCCAGCTCTCCGTGTGGCATGGATCGGACACGATGCCGCTGGAAAAGATCTCGGGGTATCTTATGAGTGGGTTCGCAAGATGCTGTAACCTGTTCAAAATACGGGCCAGATAGCGCCACTGCTTGAACATACACGCACTTCTGCCACCTGAGCTGGAAGAGGATTCATGTTGAAACGATTGTCGCACGTGGGAATGTGCTCGGTTGTGCCTACTGCGATCTCTGCGCTCAGCTTCTCTTAAAGTCGACCCAAAGTGTAGGGAACGAACGTCCCGGGCTCCAGAATGTCGCATCACTAGGAGAACAGCGCGCATATGGGCGTTGGATAGTCTCAGACGAAGCAGGTTGTCGAGAAGATCAGGTAGCATCATTTATGTCTAGTCCAGCTCACACGCGGTGATATATCCAGCTGGCTGGCACACTCACGGTCAAGTTCGGATACGGATCCAGCTTCTCGTTTGTGGGCGCTTTTCCCGTCACGTTGTACATCTCTGACTCTTCTCCTTCATCATTCGAGTCGATCCTACCTATAGAGTGTTCAGTGGTTTCATACCCCGTGGGGGGAAGTCGAAGGCTGGCGGAGACGAAGTGGAGGGGCAGGGCGACGGGCAGGAACAGGGCGCGGCGAAGAGCAAGGCGGGGCGTGGAAAGGAGAAGGAAGTATGGAACGCTTGACTGTGTCCATGTAGCCAGTAGCTCTGTTGTGCAAGCCTGGGCATTGAATATATGTACGCGACTCGAGAGAGGGCGGAACGGCGGCGTGCGGCAAGTGCCGGTTGAGCGCGAGAGACGCGCGGGCGCAAAGCGCTTCTTGCCTCGAACGTCGAGCAGGTGCAACGACCGGTCTACAATGTCTGCTGTCGCTGACCTGAATCATAATGCTATATCTGGCAACAGGGATGGGGAGGCAGATGTCATGTAGTGCAGCCAGCCAGCCGAGTGATTTCATAGGGTGCGCGACGAACGCTACTCAACGGCGCTCTTTGACTGACACTCTCGGTAGACACTATTTCTCGCAAGAGGCCGTTGTACCCATGTCTAGAATGAGCGGGCCGACAGGCAGTAAAGCGCGCCGAGAGGAAGTAGGGTCATGCACATGTATTGTATAATTTGAATGCTATGTCTACCTGGGTTCGGCGTCTTGTTTTCCTCGACCGTCCGATAACTTGAAAGGAGATTAATTGGCAGAGCTTTCTCCTCGATAAACGGTACGTCGTGCTGTGATGTCGGCGCTGGACTTCTATTCATTTTTAACAGGTGGAGGTTTCGAGCTTCTGATGTCGCGCAGCGTCGACGAAAGCCTGGCGAGAAGGCCGCTTTTGGTGGAGGTGGGCTTCTCAGCCTCTCTGTCCTCCCCACTGCCGCGGACGAGTCCCGCCCAGATACCGAAGCACAGTGGCTGAGGGCTCACCGGACAGCGCTCATCATTTGTCCGCGGATAATATTACATTCGATCGCTCTCGGCGCCCTGACCTGCGCTTGGTCTAAAGCTCGCGGAGCTACCACGAGGCCTGGTCGCATGTTCACCGTGGCGTGCCAGAGTGACCCTGTGGCGCTGCTTCTCTGCGGCGCGGCTGCCTCGCGGCGCTGCTTCCAGAGAGCGCGGACGCTTCGCATAGCTTTCTGACAGAGCGGCGTAAACTCGAGTGCTGGGCGCGCGCAATTCTGGATTCTCAGCGACGTCGACGCAAGGCGCGGGCATGGAGTTCACAGTGCATATTTTGGCTCGAGGGCGGTGCTCGTAGTACGCCGCGAGGGCGCTGGCGTCGCAATTTCAAAGGGAACGCTGTCGATTTCAAAGATGCCCGTGAGCGCTACTGAATGCGCGCGAACGCGGTCATTTAATTTGTATAGAAAGGAAGGTCCACTTACGTTCACAAGTCGGTGTATCGATCGCGCTCAAGTGTTATCTCGGCGTGCGCCCGCCGTGAGCTCCAGGATGTTCACACTCAGCGCGCTGAGGTTGGTAAGTATAAAGGTGTGCGGACCTGCGGACTTCTCGCCTCACCCCAACGCTCTATACGTCGCCTAACAAACCCGTTTGCCGTAACGATGGAGGTGAGTGCGTTGTGTCGGGTATTCGATACGATGCTGACAGCACTGTCAGCATCCCGATATCGAGCTTGCCGAGGCTGAAATGGAGCTGGCGCAAAAGCGTGTGGCTCTGCTGAGGGCGCGGGCAGCCCAAGGAGTAAGCTGACTCTCGTCCCTATTGGAAGACACGCTTGCGATGCTGACGCGCTTACCAGGCCGCGGTCGGCAATGCAATCATTCAGGACGCGCCGCCGTCAGCCCTAGATGGTGGGCAGCACGAGGTAAGGCGGCTACAGTGATCCATTACTTGGGACGTCGCTGATCTATGCGAGCAGGCTGTTGACGCTGGCGCGGCGTCTGCCACGGGCGGTCTAGCCGACGCCGAGCAGGTATGAGGCTGATGTATTTTATGTGCTCGTGGTGTATGCTGACTGATACACTAGATCGCGAGGCACGAGAACGACGTGCTGCCGCCAACGCTGGTTGAGCCGCCGACGCTGGCTGAGGCGGAGGGACAGGTATGAACGAGTGTAGCTCGCCACGGCCGAGACTGACGTCGTCTTCAGGTTGCTCCTGGGCAGGCGGCTGCGGAAATAGATGCTAAGTCTGGCTCAGTGAACGACGAAGAGGTACGGGTTTGAGCTCCATGTTAGCGAATACGGACTAACGAGATTTTTGCTAAGTTCGTCGAGGCGGCGCCGATGGATATCACGAACAACGACGATGATGCGGCGATGGTCGCGCCTGTGCAAGACGAAGAAGGCGAAGTAGACGAAGTAGACGAAGCGCTTAACGGAGATGAGCAGGGTGCGGCTACGCAGACGTTGGCAGCCACGACCGACGCCGACGAGCACGAAGGCGGCGGACCGATGAACCGGCCAACGTTCATGAGGCGCGTGTTCAACTGGGCGGGTTTAGTGTGGCAGGACTCGGCGGGTCGAGAGGGCGTTGACACCGAGGCTGCGCAGTACATGGTTGGGGAGGCCATTAGCTTCGAACACAACAATTACGACGAGGTGAGCTAAATGGGTTGATGAGTTTTTGCAAAGCTGACAAGGACGTAGCGTTGGGGTCGCGCGCCGGTGCCGGTGCTTTCGGCTAGGCAGTGGGCGTCTAAAGGCCGCATGCCGGCGAAGATCTACAAGGCGGTACCGGAGGCGAACTTCACGGCGCTTGTGGCGAGGATGTGGCGCACGATTCGTGGGTTGAACTTCCACGACGTCAGACGTATGAACGGTCGATTCGGACTGATCGGTATCATCCGCGCAATTTATCAAGCGAACGCGCTCGAGGTTGACGCGGAGGAGGACTTCCGTATCATCATGAACGACGTCGGGAGGGCGCTTCAGGCGCTGCGTTATCCAAACGACGCCACTAACGGCTCTCTGCTTTCAGTCCTTTCTGCTCTAGACGATGCGGTTACGGCCGAAGCAACGGCCGTGCTCGATCGTCTGGCCGACGCGGACGATGTGATCGAGATCGAGGACGGCGACGACGAGTCGCCGCCCTCGCCGCCGAAGAAGAAGAAGGACGACGATTACGAGTCGCCGCCCTCGCCGCCGAAGAAGAAGAAGGACGACGATGACGAGGAGAATGGCGGTGGTCATGGAAAGGGTAAAGCAAACCGGGGCAAAGCAAGCGGCTCGTCTGCCGGTAGCAAGACGAATGGGAAGCGCAAGGCGGGTTCTGCTGAGGGCCCAAAGTCTTCGTCGAAGAAGGCGAAGGTATGAAGTGCAACTGGCCAGTTCAGCGCGTCGAGGGTGGGGATCAACGTCTGTGCTCGCGTGGCTCATGATTGTATACGTACGCTATATTATTTCTTGGAAGAACACGATATGTGCATGTTTTGCGAGCTTGAGGCGTGATTTGAGTGAGAGAAGACGCCGCTCCCATCCGTACGCTCTGCTTTCATGTCGCGCTCTTCCACGTGCACGCGGTGCTCCCGGGCATAGACCTGTTCGTCGCAATGCTTTTCACCTCATATTGCCAGTGGACACTTCCACTAGGGTGTTGGCACGCCCTAGGCGCACTCCTCTGCAATATCAATGTGGAAGAGATGGAGCTGCGATGACGCTCGGCCCAAACGTCTTTGTGGCGCTGCGGCTAAAGAACGCCTTGGGGATCCTGTCCTTTGTGGTCACATACCCGCAAGCTAAATACCGCGCGGGTAAGAAGCCGACACAGGAAAGCAATGGTCATTCGCAGAGCTAGAGCAGCCAAACGCAGAGTGAAAACACTGTATGTATCCAGGATACACACCATCAAGTCCAGGGTTTTTGAACTCATTGCGCTGATTTACAGGTTTCTCCGAACATCGGGCACGATGGGGCCAAAGTTCCGGCGAATTCGTCTCATGTCGACTATCAGGCGATTATCGTCACGCTCCATGAGGGGTCATGTGCGTCTGTGATATTATGGTTATTACCTGCCCACTAATCGTCCGTGACACAGATCCCTGATGAAGCAAGTGTAAATCTACAAGGACCTCAGGAGGCAGATGCCGTCAACTCTGTTCAGGAAACGCAATCTCTTCCCCGCAGCGGCTTGACCTGTACTGCTGTAAGCGCACCCTCATGCAGAGTATGCCATGTGCTAAGTGCGGTTGCTCCAGGATACAGTAGCGGGAATCATGGCGCCACTCGCTACCAGCAGTCTCCAGGATGTCGAGATGACAAGCTCCTACGAGGTACATTTCGCTAATAGACTACACACATGTAATCTGAGTCGAATTTGACAGCCCGCACCCCCATCAAGTGAATCGCAGTCGAGCCACAGCGTCCGCAGTGTTGCGAGAGAAGCCTCGCTCTCACAAATGCCATACTTCGTTCGCAATCCGGATGCCCCTCCCAATGTGCTTGGGCGGAGGAGCCCCTTCCAGGCGTCCTCGAGTGAAACCGATCTCTTCGCGAGCATGATAATGGCCAGCTTGTGGTTCTGTGTAGCTGTGATGACATGGGCGACCGAAGAGCTGGGGTGCTGGCTCATGCCAGCTACCATAGATATCGAGTTGGGTGAGAGGTAATTGCACGGTATAGAAGTAGTCGAACAAGAGGACCGGTCGAGTAGTGACAGTTGTGGCAGTGGTGAAGCACCGAATGAATGAATACTTGAAGCTTGAAGCACGACGGAAAGTACACGATCTCCTAGTGAACGCTGAGCCTGCCAACCGGACGCCGGCGGAAACTAAGCGCGTGTGACTAATGAGCACTTCTTTGAGTTGGTTTTTTGGGGGGGAACACTTTGACGGTTTGACCCTCCACAATCCCGCGAAAGGCGCAAGCTCAGGGGAGCGTGGTTTGGCGGGTCAGTGATTGCCCGTTGACCCCACGGACTGCCGACAGGTGCAAGGTATGCGTTGGCGGTTGCCGAGGTCCAGTATCTGCAAGGCAGATCTGTTTCATAAGGTCTACGCGCTTGAAGAGGGTTGAAGATCATGGCGAGGCCGCCACCCTGGTCGTGAATAGTGCTAGCGGGCCCGCGGACAGCTCAGCATTCGTATTCCGGTGGTAGACGTGACGAAATCAGTTTATCTAGGGTGGAGTGAGTCTCTTCGCAGAGGTTCGAGGCCCAGTCGCCGAGCTTGAGAGCCTGAGACGGGAGTCGCGATCGAGCAGGTACCTGTATAGCTTGACATATTCCTTCATGATCACTCATATTCAAGATACTGAAGCTTTCGCATAATCATTGGGTGATGCTATAAGTGGATAATAACGGATTGAGAAACCGAATACATGTGGGCAGCGGTGCGTCCATACCCTATACCGGGTGCTTCGGCGATGCCTCAGAACACACGCACACACTCATCCCAACCTGAGACACGTCCCACGGCAGATTGGGGCCATCGAACGCGAAGACGCTCTGCGATGGCGGGTCGACTGCTACGCCACCCTGGTGCGGATGAGGTCCCCGATGTCGGCTCGCACGTAGAAGCGCATGAGCACGTCCAGTACGCCTTCTTCCGCCGAGTGCTGGAACTGCGCAGATGGTCACTGTGCTAGTGCCGCTCGTCACCGAACTGCGTATAGTACCGGTCAGGTTTCAAGGAACGCGCTATGCTGGAAGCATACCGCTGAAGTAGAGTTATCCATGATGGATAGCATCTCAGTATGCTGAGGAAACCGATGTCGGAAATGATGGAGGAAGATTACTCACGATGCATGTGTTCTACAGCGGAGGCGGTAGGGATGGGGACCTCACGACTAGGTCGAGTGCATCTGCGCGAGAAAGAATGATGCAACAAGTTTGATCAGCAAGAGCGTCAAGACTGTCCACGTTATTCCCTATCATGCCATGAGTCGGCTTTTCCATCTGAGGACCAAGACGGACGCACCTGGGCAACAGCTACTCGTTGAGCTTCCGCAGTTTTTCCCTCTCTGGCTCCGCGAACAAAGTAAGTATGGGGCTGTAGCGTCGTCCCGCGCCGCGGCTGAAAATCACAGGCCACCGCAAATCAAGTCTCGGCTCGGTCAACATGACATACGTGGATACAGATGAGAGCGGGGCGGTCACAAGTGCCTCTCGAATCCGCCACGAAACCGTACTTGAGGCTTGACGTCCCGCAGAGCGCTTGAGTACAACTTGAAGAGCTCAATGCCAAGGGAGGCACATAGACAACGCACGGTAGCAGTTGGCGACGCGGTGGAAGAGGCATTCTTGTGATTGTCAGCGTCGAGACAACGTATTGAGATGTGGAACTCACATATACAGGTAGGTAAATGGCGGGGCGGGGGGGACCAACTTGAAGAAAATGGAAGGGCTGGATAAGAAGCCACAAGGCAAGTCGACTGTATTGCCTGTGTGTGCTTAATTTGCAAGTCTCAGCACTTCCGCAAAAAATCTCGCGTCCAAAGCAGTAACAGCGCGCGGGCCCGGGCGGCCTGGATGCAGGCGGGTGTTACTCAGCTGCTTTACACAAATGGTATCGCATGCATCTCCCTATGACTGTCTCATATGTGAGTCCTAAGACGTTGGAAGAGTCTATTACGAAGTGAGAACTACGCACTCAAACCCGATAGATAGGTCAAGGACGGTGCGAAAGTCGAGACTAAAGCACAGGTAAGCACTAAAAATTCAATTGTAACTGTAGGAATGCGTTAGCGTGCTGAGCCGGACACTTTGCGAGGCAAATCTGCATTCTCTGAGACACGCTGCAGTCGACCCCGCCACTTCGGGCATCCACTGATGAAAATTTCTCACTTATGACCGTGGCGCATACGGCTCGTTGAGGCAGGAGTAGATCCAGATGTCGCGGCAAATTTATGCATTCGAAGAACTTGCAAAGTATCCGAGTCCGCAAGGCGCGCTGCAACGTCCGAACTGACGAGCGCACGTCGACGAGAACCGAATGACCTTCTACACGGACCACAGAAAAGAGGCGCTACAGTCCGTGTGTACGAGAGGTCATGGCACACGGAGGTAGCGCAGTGTGGAGAGAACGACTGTGTAGCTTCAGGAGAGGGTGAGCGCAAAACGGAAGAGCTCAACGCGGCGGCCGGAGCACTCGAGATCGGTGTTGTAAATACGTACAAACAAAAGCCGGTCATCTGGGTAAGTCAAGAGTTACAAGAGTTATGAGAGTTATAAGAGCTATGAGGCGGACGTATGACTTTCATCGTGATGGAGTGACGGGATACATAACTGGCAGACAACGATACTGAAGGGGTCATGTTCGCTAGCAAAGCACGAGAGGATCGTTGAGCCAAGTTGACGCTATTGGCCACACTTTGCGTCACGCGGAGAGCGCCTCTTGATTGCGTGCGCTGCCAGTGTGTGCTCTGGCTACTTGCCACCTTTTGAGTCCCTGCCCGACGCTGTGCGCACCTTGAACTTGACTCTGACTCCCGCCCGCTCCGCGCTCGACGATCGAGCACCTTGCAACCCAGGTTCCCGAGAGTCTGCTACAATCTCTGGCTTCCGCATATGGAATTGAACAACCGCGGCTTTGCTTCCGGCGGCGATGGGATCGTGTCGGCGCACGGCGGGGAGCCGAGGCCCTCGTGCGAGGTCGACGACCATGCTCCTCACCATCTCGTACCGAATTACAGCCAGTATCCTTACGACTTCGCGGAGTATCCGGTGCGCCTAGCTGTGAGCCGTGCATTGAGTGACTATGACCTGATGGACAGCCTCAGGCACCCCAACCTTTTGCTCAGTATGGTAACGACGCGTACGAGTATTTTATGCAGGGAGTGGCCTACGATCCCTACAGCTACGACACTCGGCAGGCCCAACAGTCCTTCCCGCCTCTTCACATTCCCAACAACAGTCACAATTGCTCACCGGAGACGCTCTCCTCGCCAATTGACTTCCCGACTTCAAGTCTTTCGCAGATCTCAACGTACTCATGCCTGTCCAATGCACTTAACGGCCTGATTATCATCAGGAGGCTCTCTTCGTCTGAGGTAGCCGTTCCCAAAGAGCAATCTGTCTCTCCGGCTTCAATGATCCGAACGGTGCCGCCTATGGGAAGTCTGCCCCTTGAAATCGACACGGCTCTGCGCACGCCGGCAGCGAGCACTCCCAGTTCCACATCTTTGCATAGTCCCATGCTGCCGCCGTCGGCGGTCTCTGTTCCCCAGACCCAGACCTTTGAGGTTATCCAGGATGGCTCTGCCTTTCCCTCGTATGAGAAGGCACGCAAGGTGCCGTTGTGCTTGCAGTCATGCTCGTATGTGTGCTCAAGGGTTATTTCACAGAGTCTACAGGCGCCGTTTGGATCTTTGCTGGTCGAGCCCAGCTCCCCTTTCACGACGAAGCCACAGATTGCTGCAACGGCGCCCGTCACCTCTGTGCCACCTTCGATGCCTGTACGGAAGGCCGCGAAAGTACCGCGCAGTACAAAAGGCAAGGATGGGCCTCCCAAGAGGTTAAAACTTGCGTGCTTATTCTGTCGAGAGCGCAAGATCGGGTGCAATCCTTCTCCAGCAGGCGACAACAAACACTGCGACCAGTGCACCAAGCGTTCCCTTGCTTGTGAGATGCCTGACGGGGGCCGTCGCGGTCAATACGCTCGTCGTAAGGCCATTCAGGACAAGAGCGACGCCATTGCAGACTACACCTCAGCCGTCGATGGCCTCACTTTGGTATCTTCGGTGTAAGTCATGACACCTATCGACCTATGTCTCTCCGCGCTTCGTTCCCCGTTTCGGTTGTATACCTCCGCATATCCTTCCTCGCATGGAAACCATGCTGCTCTCACATGCTCTTAACTGCTGTATAGGTATTGCACGACCGTCGTCCATACATACTAGCCGGTTACGTTTCGGGGTTACGTCTCGGTACCTCCACTCTTTCTCTTTGTGTATAATCTCTTCGAAACGTGTCTGGCTTGTGATTGTCGTATACCTTGCCTGTTCTCACTGTCCGTACATGACCGAAAAAATCCTCAACCTGCATTATTCGCAGTCCCTAAATCGACGTCTTTCACTTACACTTCACTTTCTTGTCTACACCCGCAAATGTGCGACCATGACCGGATTTCCGTGCCCCTTCAGATATCTGACTGGACTAGTCCAGTCAGATTCATGGCATATTGGATCCAACCCTGCACTGAATGGTATATACACGCACATTCGTAAACAGATTAAAGCAGTGGATTGCCGCGCTTGGTATGGAAAGACGAAGGCGAGTGGAAGTACCAAAGCAGCATGCCCTTATAGTGAGGCATACGCACGGGTCATCAATAACATGATGAGAGACCAGTACACGAGAATCAGTAAGATGCTGCTTCGACAGCATAGCGAATTGTTGCACTGGTTGGTCGATGACAACACGCTGGACATTCACCTGTATACCCCTGGTAACCCAACTAGCGTCCTCTCCCTATCTTCAGATTCGGCCCCTCGTCCAGCTTTCCTTGCTCTCCAGTGCTTTAATCCTACCCTGCGGAAGACCTGTGGCCTGAAGCAGTAGCTGCGGTGCAGGTTGCATCTCCCTGTTGCTGAGGCGGCTTCTCGATGGAGGCTATTGAACGGCTCAGTGAGCAGACGGCTGTATATGATAATTGAACTCGCTTCGGCAATACAATCATCGAGAGCCTAGTGCATACGGTGAGTACTGGAGGCTGCGAGGCAAGGGATGGCGAGGCTTCTATGACACAAGGTGATGAAATCGAGGTAGGTACCATAGGCCGAATAGCTTTGTGACTGGGCGATGTCGAGGTTGACCGAGTCGCTACGAAGATGGCCAGCCAGTGTTTCGTGTCGATCGGGTGGTTGGAAGTGTTTGTTCTCGCGGTTCAACGATGCGACGTGCAGGCGTCGGCGTTGGTGCCGGCGGTGCGCGCGATGGCGATGAGAGAGTCAGAGGGACTGCATACGTTCGATGTTGGAGATGACGGGCCCTGTGCGTTTGGCTCCGAGCACGGTGTGGGTTGAATGTGCAATGGCGGCGCAGGGGGAGGAATTGCGGTATCCGATTGTGGGGAATTGAGAGGCAACGGCGCGTTGGATGGTTCCGTGAAAGCGCTGGGTACTACGGGTCGAAAAAGGCTTGACGTAGGCGGTGAGCCGTGATCAAGGCCGCTGCATTCGATGATGACGCGAGAAGGTTTTGTAGGTTCGGCGCGAAGGCGGCTGGGCTTCGCGAGCCCAGCGGCGTCGTACAGCGATATGTGCAGAATGCTGTTTTACAGGACAGAGATGCGCGAAAATGAAAAGTAGGATAGATAACAGCGAATTGGGCTCTCGCGAACCATAGACCCTCGGGCGCGAAGCATACGAAACGATTGTGAAGGCTAGCAGCCGTATAAGTCCACTAGCGATGAAAGTACAGTCAAATATATTCAGTACCTAGCAGCAGTACCTAGCAGAAACAAGAGACGTGATGCGTGACACGGAGAATGCCATTAAGTGGCTTAGGATACGAAACCCCTATATTCTTCACACCAATGACCTACGACTTGATCCACAAGATTTCCCTACAGTTAGCGAAGCGGGTTAGAATGACGTCCACAAATGGGGAGAGTACGATCGTACTTACGACGGACCCGCGCTCAATGATGAGGTCGAGATGACACCAAGGAAGACACGATACGTTCAAGATCAGAGATGCGAGCTTCAAAACCGGCGTTCTGCTGCTCGAGCGCGCGAATATGGGCACAGTCAACTTCGTCCTGACTAGATGAAGAGGATGCGGGTCCGGGTGCGGGTTCGACGGAAGCTGGCGGTGACTGCTCGGTGACTAACTCGCTATGTGGGGTGTGGGCAGCGGCGGTGGCAGAGAAGTGTCCGGAGGCGGCTGAAGGCTGGCTACGGGTGGCGGTGACGGGAGCGATAGAGGCACGCGAACGAGCTGCTTGTACTAGCGAGCGGCTATTGTCATCGGGATGGCGAGACGAACGAACGGGTCCCGTTGACGGATAAGGGACTTCGCATTGAACATCGAGGACGATACAAGTGTCGCAAGGGGGAGTCCCTCGAATCTTGTGCTTGTACCCATAATGGCGAATGCAGGGGAATCCAGGGAATGTGACGCGGCAGTTGGCACATGCCAAATGACCGACGCGTTTGTGCGGTTGCTGGAGTACGAAGCGCGATAAGTATGATACAGAGCGAGCAGATAAGAATGGCGACTTACCCTCATAGGGGCGAGATCCGACGCCACAACATCATGTAAATCAGGGTGGATACGATACGAATTGGGCGTGTCGGGTAAGAACTCGGGAACAGGGTCAGGCAGAAAAAAGGCCGACAGTAGGTCGCTGTTTGGCAATGGGATTAAGATATGTGTGGGCAGCACTAAGAGAAAAGAATACGCACGCGTCGACTTCGGTGTAGCGGATGTAGTAATTATTGATGGGGTGCATATGCGTACGGTCATCGGCCTCAGTCCATTGTACTTCGACCATTGAGTACTGGTGAGGCGTGAGTCGAATACAGCGCATACGGGGCGCTCGTACCTGCGGGTGACGACCGACGATTGCATGCACTGTCCATGTTTGGCCATCTTCGAGCTGAGCTGGGGCAACGATAGCATCTGCGGCTTCATCGGTCTGCTCCCGCTGCATCAACGCGCTGCTGGGGACGAGCGTAAGCGGCAGCGGTACATCTACCGATCTGGTTGCAGGCCCATTGTCGTGGGAATCGCAAGGCGGGCATCTGCCTGGTACGGCGTGCGACGAGGATGTGGTGTGCGGTGCGGTCTCGAATTTTACAAGCTCGGGATTATAAGCTTCCGCTTTCCCCAACCCTAGCTCCTCCTTCACCGGCTCTCCCTTCACCGGCTCCTCCTTCGGCAGCTCCTCCTTCACCGGCTCTCCCTTCACCGGCTCCTCCTTCGGCAGCTCCTCCTTCACCGGCTCTTGCTTCAGGTGCTCCTCCTTCACTGGCTCATCCGGTGACGTCTCCTCCGCCACTGGATCCTCCTCCGCTACGTCCTCCTCCACGAGCTCCTGTTTCACCGGCACATTGTTTACCAACTGCGCCTTCTCCGACTGTATATTCTCCAGCTCAGCCTGCACCAGCACGGTATTGATGTCTACAAGGTTGGTTAATGCGGTCATGGAGGCGCTGGTGGCGTATAGGGGGAAAGAGCAGTGTACGACAGAAGATTGGGCCCGAGTTGAAGAGCGTCTATAGGTATACGCGTGTCGGCCGCATGGGTGATATAGCACTGCAACCTCATCCAGTGGAAAGCGAGAGAACACGAGGATTGGGCGCAAGGGACGTACATCATTCAAATTGTGTACACACGAGGCTTACAACAAGTCGCGCCTACATCGTATAATGGGTATGCGCTCTTCGGCACTGGCTTGGACGTTACGGACGTGAAGCTTCCGAGCTGGGTCCGTGCTCCCACCTCCTACTCTCCCGGCTCGTCCTCTTCACTCCGGACGGCACCCTCGTCAAGAAGGTGCTCACTAGTCATTTTCGGACCGTTCTATGGTTTCGGCGCGGCGGCCGAGGCTAGACGTCTAGACGCTGGAAGACGAAGCCGCGCGCGCCTGTCAAGTCAACTCCCGCCACCATCACGCCCGCAACACCTGCCGCCAATTCCAAACCAGCATCGACCGCCGACTCGCGTCCTGCACTGGTCACGCAGGGAGGAACTCCGATGGATACGAACGACCTCGGCGGCCACGCCGCGCCGCCTGCGCTCGGCACACGCAGCGACCCACCGCTCGAACGCGGTCAGAGCCCGCCCGCTAAGAAGCGGTGCCAGGGTACCCGATCACGCCCGGCGGAGGGATGATCTCGGCGTAGTTGGGCCGTAAGGTCGCAGAGCACTTGTATCTTCTTGCTTGCAGAGTCTTCCTCGCCTTGAAATACACCTGATGTCGACGACCCGATCCGCCCACGTAGTGTTTAGATCACCGCTGCTTACAAACACCTATGCGCGTACATTGTACGACTGACATCCGCGCCAAGCCCTCCTACGTAGTCTCATATACTCCTTCTCAGCTATGCCTCCCAGCTCCTTGCGGCACTATCTTACGCCATGCTTCGCATGGGAGCCTCCTCGACAAAGCAGCGAACATATCATCCCGGCTCAATGCACATCGGGAGGGGTCTATTGGACATGCTCCTTCATCGATCATCTCGTGCCGCTAACCTTGATCGACCACCTGATTATCTCAGTTGATCATTCCCATGAGAATGCTGGATCACCCTGATCCAGTATTCTCATTTGAATGAAAGTCGCGCCAGGCTGCGACTCGCGAGTTATTCGCCAGTTTCGAGGCACGGGAGGCTCGAGGTGCGCAAGTCGCAGAGGCGCTTCTCGGCGGGAAGCGTGCCGGGCGGCGCTGCGCGTTCTACACGTGGGTTCGTCGTTGCCGCCGCGGCGCGCCGAACCCGCCGCGTCGCGCTCGCT
>KV424908.1:0-16775 GCA_001632445.1 Peniophora sp. CONT | reverse complement strand
TGTTGAGTGCAGTCGGGAACCTCCGTCCGCCATGTCCGGAAGTTCGGTGCGCCCGGCCGTAACTCCCGCGCATCTCTCGCCTGCGACTTGCTGGGTTGCTACTCGCCGCCACCACCGTCGCAATGGCACCCCATTTCACTCTGTAATCAAACACATTGCCCAACTGAGAGAGCAGCGCTCAAGCTCTCGTCCATAGCCGGCCTTTCCCGTGAAGCCTACTACGCAACCCGGACCTCAGAGCGCCTCCGCGTCCTGCAACTCGGTTTATCTTTTTATCTGCAAGTTTCGCTTGAGCCATGACCGACGTCTCTATTTCCGCTTATGCAATCATACAACAAATTCTTGGGTACTCATTCTACAGATACGCACAGCGCAGGTACCGGATCCGCACTCACGATCTCCCACGTGAATCGCAATGTCTCTTAAGCCCGGAAGGACAGGATGAACCTGGGGATAGGTTAGTACATGTCTGGCGCAGCAATGCAGCTCACTGACTCGACCAGGCTAGCGTCAAACTGACTGGGGAAGTCCTCGTCGCGAGGGCATAACTGATACTTGACCCACTCCTCGGGCTGTTGGGCAAGCCAATCTTGATCGTAGATATTGCGCCACAAACCGGGGACCGGCTTCGACTTCGTGTTTACGCGCGGTTGTCGAGAAGCGTCCAGTAGGCGAGGCTGGGGCCTGCCGCCGTGGTTCTGGGGATGTGCCAGTCGCATGCCGTCGCCAATGGCGTCCAGGTTGGACATATGCACTCTGGCTGCAGGCGCGCGCCAATGGGGTCGCGTTCGGAAGTTGAGACGAACATTTTGCTCGGTGACTTCCACTTCGTTGTCAGACATGCCGTCCTTGTCCAACGCGACGACCAACTTCTTCAGGTATCGCTCCGGGTCGATATGCTCGGGAATACGGTCCGCTGCCGCCACACGATGGAAATACAGCTTGCATAGGAGTCAGAGTCGCTGAGGAGGAACGATATAATCGGGGAGCTACGTACAGTTGAGCGCACTTGTGCCGCTGCGTGCTCGGCGTCTTCCTGCTTCTTGACTTCGCTAGCCGTGGTGTTCAAAGCGGTTGCCTTCTCAAGACGTCTGGCTCCCGCAAGTCGCTTCTCGCGCAATCCCTGAAGCCAAACAAAGAACGCACTCTCCACCTCGTGCACGGTCCACTGGTTGTGCGCCTTCACGAAGTCTGCGGCGAAATACTGTGCCATGAACAGATTCCAACCACCGTCAGACTTGGGGCCAGTAGAAGTGTCGACGGCCAAGTCTGCGATCTTGAAGTCGTTGCCAAGCATATCCAAGTTAGAGAAGCGGAAGAGGGCCTTGCGTCGTGGGGGCATAATGTGCGTCGCGTCGCGGTAGGACGCACGAACTCTTTGTGCGAGTATGGCAGGAACGGGTGGGCCGAGCTCCCCCTTATCTTCCCAGTATCCTTCCACGCGCTTATGCAAGAGATCCTCCATGGAGATATTAGAGAAAAGTCGCGGAATTTGAAGCATATGAGATGTCAATACCTGCAACTTCTTGGTCTCGGCGAGACGACTTTTGACGACGCGAGCTGTCTCGCGGGCCTTAGTAGGATCCACCGGACTCGGGGGCTCCGCTCTCTTGTTACTATGAGATTCGTTGCTAGCCTGATGGGTCTTAAGATGCTCCATGACTTCGTGAGCAACGCGATTGGCGGCGTTTTGAGCGGCGGCTTCAGCTTGAGCGGCAAACTGTGTGGCCAAGCGATTCGCAGCAATTTCCGCAGAGCTTGATGCAGCGCGGTTAGCCTCGGCTCGAATTTGGGCCAGGGTCTCCCCGAGTCGTTCCGGCGATGGCTTGAAAGCGAGTCTGAGCTCGATTTCAGCAACGGCTAGTCGACACGTACCTGCGGTGCGGGCTCTCGGCGGTCTTGAGTACTGGAAGAACCGGATGTTACTTCCTTGATGGTTTCCAGAACGTCGGATGGAACCATATCCTAGGGAAAGCTTACGTCAAATATATTCGTTTAGAGAGACACTGAGAACGCACGTCAACTCGCTCCTGAGCACCAGCGCCTCGTTGCTCCTGTTTCTGCGAGTAAGCTAGAAAGTATGCGGCAGTGCGTGCCAGCCTTTCGGGTGACAGGATACTCTGGAACATGTTCCGCGATTAAGCTCTGCAAGCATAGAAAAGGGGAGGGAAGTACGGCTATTCCGGCAAAATCAGACCCACTACCCTGCGCCGATGTACCGGAAGTTCCTGGTGCCGATGTCTTTGACGCGTCCGGTCTTGGGTTGTTGGCTGTATTGCCCTGCGACTCTTCAGCGATATGTCAAGTTATAGAAGTGAGGGTCGACAGATACCTGCGCGGGAGAGGGTTCCGGAGTTTTGCGTATATTAGACGGTTCGCCGCGCAGTCCCGAGGCTCGCATAGTCGGCGAATCCGGTAAAAATTCGCTGCCGCTACCGAATAGCGGGTCGTCCTGTTCCTTATATCGTCCTTCAACCTCGACGGACTCATGATGGCGCCTGCTTACGTTCGCTGCATTTGTACTATTCTTCGCTCGCTAACAGGCACACATCAGGGAAATGTCTGATCAAGCTGTAGTGCTACGTACCCCCTTACCCTTATTCTTGGGCTTTGGGGTCTGCAGCTGAAGTACCGAATACGTCAGCAAGAACAAAGGCTCCATATTCTCGACGTACATTATCGGGCTCTTCTACCAGTGACCTCGCAGATAAGTATATCTCAAAGAATATCAAGGTACATATCTACTTGCCTCGGGGTTCAATACCCAATTCTGCAGCAGCAGATCTGAGGATGTTCCCGAGAAAACTCATGGTGGTCGAGATGAAGCCGCGCGCATACACGTGTTCATTGCTCAGGGGTGCCTAACCATCCTGACCGCAAAGCAGTGTGTACAAGCCGCGCTAATCTTTCGTTGTACGTGTCGCTCTCAGTAAGATGAGGCTGATTAGATCTCGTTGCATATACCAGATACGACGGGAAAGACAGAGGTGTAAGTCTCCCCTTCACGTTGTCAGACCCATTTAATTGGTTGAGCGTACAGGGATGGAGTATACAAGGTGACGAGAAGAGTAAAAACCTCAGCTTGTATCCAACAAAATCGCCCGCTCCTCCTCAAACCCCTGGTTCCGTAGTCATAACAAGCCATATAGATATGTTTCCGCGTCCCTCTGTGTGCATCATGGTTAGTCTTGAAGAGATGCCGAGGAAGACGTAGAACACTTTCACTTTCAACCATAAACTTGACGTGCATCTGAGAGTAGAGGTGCCTTCAGCTGTCACCAGGGCGCTCATATGGCTGTTGTCGACGCTGGACTAGGAGTGTTGGCTAGTTGGCGATGGGTGTAGTTGGTTGCGAATGCTCACCTCTCTATCCTTGAGCTATTCAGTTGACGTATACGATGCAACCAGAGCCCGCCCAGTACCGCAACGAAAGACATGCTACTCATAGCAGACTTCAGCTTCGCCAAGGGTGGTTAAGCACCAGGAATCAGGTCCACAGTCGCTGCGAGGTCTGAGAAGCTACAAGAGCCTGCGTGTCTACCTTTCTAGTGTCTGCCGGATCGTATAGCCACAGCAGAGTTAACATATAGGACCTGGATAGGCATGAGCATGACACACGAGCAGCACGCAAATGGTCTAGAGAAGAGCACACGAAGTGGAAGCAGCTAGGCTTGGGCATCAGAATCTTGCCATCTTCTAGGCTCTCTCAACGGAGTTACCCTATTGCTATGGATAGGGCTGCGGCACAGTCTAGACACCATAGTACTTCTGCGCAGATTAGACGCCGCCACTAGTAGCAACCCATCCGAGCGCTAGAGGCAATATCCAGCTCATGAAAGCGGATAACGGCCAGCGTACAGTGAGAAGCCGGGATACGGGGTTGAAATTTATACAGATTAGAGGAGGGTAATCAAGGAGTGAGGGTAAGTAGTAAGTAGTGTACAGCGGACTTGGGTGCCATCAAACGTCGCACCACGCGAAATCATTGATCCGGAACAAGTCCGTAAGTTGCGGACGCCGCAGAAGAGGTCCCTGTCCCGTTTTGACTTCTACCCCTCGTCATCTTGAACGACCGCCGTTAGACTGAGCGTCCAGCGATGGTGCTATTGACTTCTGTTGCGGCGCACGGATCTCACAGCTGGAAGGAGCATGCATGGAGGCCCAAAGTGCTGCGTACGGAGCTCTCTGTTCTTCGTAAGGAGATCGTCTACCGGTGAAGTGAGCAGGTTAGAGGTGTGCCTATCAGAATACTTCGGATCAGCCACTTGGCAGAGAACATCGATGATAATCAGATTGGTTAGCCCGAGAATGGTGTATTGCGACAGGGTACGCCCTGTAAGTGTATATATACTATATATGTCCATCGGCGCCGTCCGAGTCCGGTCGACTGTGTCATCCCGAAGCATAAGATTCGGGGTAAGCTTCCTGTCCATGCGTCGCTTGCCCTCTCCCTTCACGAAACATAGTCTTCCGACAGATTAGAGCAGTGCTGGCTAGTTCGCGTTCGTCCTACCGGAACAACGGGATGAATGAACGTAGCCCTCACTCGACGTAGGCATTTCTTCGACTTTCACTGTGTGCACAGTATCAGACATTAATACGTGACGGCCATAGTCTAGCCTCTTCTTCAGCAAATCAGCTTGGCCTTGAATCGACGAATCGAGGTCGCGAGCCCTCGACACAAGTCATGGAGTATGTGGATTGTGCTTCACCTGTTCGCATTTCGCCCGTGCTCATTGAGATTGCCAATCTGGCGTAGGACAGAAGCCAAGGCATCTTCGGTTGAATACATCATATATGCTGTCACCACCGCGCTTCAAAACCCGGCAAATACATTCATAGTCAGGCACGCTCTCAAGACGTTGGACTCGATTGAGCGCACGAGCGTACTCTGGAGCGCTTTGAACGAGATCGTGACGCAGAGACAGATCTCTCCAGAAGGGTTGCTCCATGCCGAGCACAGGCTGAAGAGTTTTCTACGCATTTCCCGTCCACCAACTGACCGGGCTTGAGCGAGAAGTTTTGTCGCCGAGGTCCCTGAGGATCGAGGACTCAACATTTGTCTTTGGTATTAGTAGAAAAGCTTCGATTTAAGCCATTTCTCGTGATGCCTGACCATGTGCGACTCCATGCACGCGTCACAGCCAGTGAATTGCGACGTGCTGTCTTATATTCATGAGTGCTGAGGATGCGGCACTTACTCTCACTCGAGCTGCCTCCGTGCTTCCAGTGCGCGGCAAGGACCCATGCCGTCGAGTTAGGGAATGGTACACGTATCCCCTGCGGTTGGAATAGTTGAGAGCCGGACATGGACAACGACTCACATACACAGCGCCTCGCGGGTTCCAGCACAACAAGTTTTGACAGCTCTTAAGCGTACGAAGCGCATTTTGAACTAGTGTACGCCACGGGTGGCCGCGGGATCGCCTGAGACGACCCGTCCCCGTCCCCGTCCCCGCCCCCGCCAACACCCGTCCCCGTGCAGACGGGGAAGGGTTTGCTTTCCCACGAGGACGGTAGGCGGGTTCGATGGGCTCGGACTCACCCAACCCTAGTCTGAAGCTTCACCACATCTCAGAGAACCTTTCAGAACCTCTGAGGACGGTGTACGGGGCGCTCGGAGGAAATCCCGAGCCATTGCGGAGCGCAAATAGCTCATAGCCGCCTCGCCAGCCCTCCCCGCGGGGCTGACGGGTTCAGCGCGGGTTCACCTCTGCCAGCCCCGTCCCCGTCCGACCCGCGGATTTTGGGCGACCCGTGGCGCGCACTATTTCCAACCTCCTCCATCCTAGGCCGCTTGTGAGCTTGCTCAGGTGTGAGGCCACGCGCGACAGATGTGAGGGACACCTACGTTGCATCGAGACTATCTATAGTACGAAACGCAATAGGTGACAGCTTCTAGAGATAAGACTGACATTGTCGCGCAATGTCTAAACTCGGACGCGCTCACTTCGCCTAGGCCCTTCGTACCAGCAGTATCTTGGCCCGGGATGGCAATCGTACATCCCGAGTACATCGGTGAACCTTTGTACTAAATGGATGCGTCCAATGAAGCGCTGCTGAAAACGAGGCGATATTTCGTTCAGGAGAGGTATGGAAGTCTTCAGTCACAGTGAACAACGCAGTAAACAACGACATTCTGTACGTGTCCTAATATAGCTCTCAATGACAGATATACCGTCATCAGACTCGCAATCAGCGTCGGCGTATCGCGGGCGGCCTCCCCGAGTATGATGGAGACGGGCTACGGCCACGTTTGCGCTTCCGGACGCTATGACTAGGACGCCTGTGTTCAACCGCTGATGTATGCGTATGCGAAGTATCCGGGGCGGAGTGCGATTCGTGTCCCTCGGCATGAGAGGCTCCCTCAACGGCTGGGCGCTTGTACTGGGAATCATGAGTATCGCGCGCAGCTATGGTATCGACGCCGTCATAGACGTAGCGTTGAGCGAACCGCTTCATGGGGCTATCTTGAGAGAGGAGATCAGTAGATAGCTCTTGTAGCGGGTGTATCGATTTACCTTCTGTATAGATAGCCGCCATACGCTTGTTGATCTCCAGTACGGACTGAAGGTCGGCGTATTGGTTTTGGTGTCGAGCCCAGCGCTCCCAGAGGGGACGCGCTCGGTGAGGAGGGAAGGTTTCGATGACCCGAAAGAAGAGTGCACCCGCATCTGAGATCCATGTACTGTCAGAGGAGATAAAATGGCCCATGGATAGTGGACTCACTGCGCATATCGTTCACAGAGAGTAAGAAGTCAAGATAGTGAAGAACAAAGTCGACCTGACCCCGGAACCTTTCCAGACCCTTCTCGTATATGTCCACAGCAGCCGCTACTGCCTGAGTGCAGTGGTACTCGTTTCGCGCAGCAGCCTCGTAAACTTGCCACGGTGCAAGGACATCCTTCGTCGCCTGCGAAAGTATACGTCGGCTGCCCGTGGCTCCCTCCGAACGACGCGCGAAGCGCATATACATGACCCACACAGATCCATACTCTTGCCGTCGCTCAAAGAAGTCCTTCACTGCAGGGGACATCGGATCGGTGTCTAAAGCGTCTACGACGTCGATGACATCAGGACGGTTCTGGTGGCTTTCGTTAGATATGCCGCCGTTCCGCCGTTCAGCAAGATCCGCCCGAAGGCGCGCAAGGAAAGTCGTGTAAACGACATGCACTAATTGGCTGTTCTCCTTTCCCGCCGCTTCCAGACCCTCCGCGTACGCGAGATTCAAGAGAAAGCTGGTCGGGTTCGCGTCGATCCCGTTTTTGAGAAGTGTGAGCGCCTGCGATGTCTGATCACTGCTGGGTAATCGTGCATATGCCATGTACCAGATCTCGGGGAAGTACCGCATCTGTGCGAGAGCTTTGCTGTACGCTCTGTTGATGCGCTCTAAAAGAACCACTCTCTGACTCTCTCCTAGTTCCAGGGGGTCAGACTCCTCCCAACGCAAGTACGCTTTCCAAAAACCCGCGAGAACGCGATCCGTCAAGGTGAAGGTTGGATGATGAGGAAGACTGAGAGGAAGCTTGGACGTCGGGCTCATGGATGCGATCTTGGTGAAATGCTCTCTAAGCTCGAGCAGAGCGCAACAGGCTTTATCGTACGCAGGCGCAAGTTCTTTTACATGCTGTTACAATATCCTTGAGCCGATATCCGAACGCGCAAACAACAGACAAACGCAGCATACCTCCGTGTGGCCAGCTTCCTTCTCGAAGAGCTCGTACATGGACCAGAGCTGGGTGAGGTTCTCATGTGGAGTTTGCAGTGCTCGTTGGTAAATGCGCCGCAGCTGATGGTGGTCGCCGAACGTCGCGCGCGTCTGTCAGAAAGCCCGAGGCAATTCAGTATATGCATGGAATGTAAAGCAGCTTCAACCGTTCTTGCATACCTGACGTGTCTCCACAAAGCGAATGTAGTCCTCCCACACGTCTCCGGAGTTTAGATCATGACCGACATGCCCGATGGCGGACTCGAAGGCCGAACAGACGGTATCGTAAGACTGTCCGTACTCGTATCTACCGACACTGATGTCAGTATGTATATACAAAGTGATGAGGGACACTGACTTCACATGGGACATGTACATCTGCCAGAGCTGGACATCGTGACATTCGTTGAGGTACTTGTCGAAGAGCGCTTCTCGAAACTGGCGCTGTGTGGGCTTGCTGAAGCTACGAATGTATTGTATCACCGCTGATGCCTAAGACGGTTTGAGCCGATACAATCACAGGGAGGAAGGAGAAGGCGCACATTATCTGGATATACGCGCAAGAAGCTGTCATAACTGTACTGGATGCGCTTGAGATCGGCCGACTTTTCTGCGAGGTGCAGCAGCTGGTTCCACTTCTCCGCGTCGTACGGAGTCGTGCCCAATGTGGCGTAGAGGTGGTCCCACTCAGGTAGTGAAGGGAGCTCTGATCCCGCGACGGCACATTCACAAGACTGGGGCGCATCGATCGTGATTGTGTTTCGAACACTGTCGACCATCGCGCTGCTGCGTTCGTAGTGCGTGTCGCTCAAAGACATCGCAAGCGTAGATGCGTTCTCGATATCAACGGGCAAGAGAATGCTCGGGGAAGATGTGAACGTGCACAAGTAGTCGAAAGCGAAGAAAGTTGGGAAGTCGGATATATTGGATGTGGTGCAGCGTGGTAGTCGCGTGCTTGCTGCACGAAGTGACGGTGTGCTGCACCGACGGGCAGGATTTGAATACAGGAGTCTTCGCAAGAAATCCGTCCGACGTCTTACACGTCTACATGCATCGTAGGACCGAACGGTCTGCGTGAAGCCCGATCCCGATAGGCTGCTGTGGTCATTTGCCATGGACGCCGTATTCAACGGAGTCTATCCAGTACAGTAGTCAGTTTGATGACGCATTCTAAGGTCCGTTTCTTCGAGGCTAGAAGCATAAACTCAGGGTCCAAGCTCAAAGGCAGTCAGAAGGCGCGGCGAACTGAGAGTCAACCACATCCAGGGTCTTCGGCGTACAGAGGTTGTGAGAACGGCATAGAATAGAGTAGGCGCGCTGTTATGTAGTCTGTGTATCTGTATGCTCACGGTGGGCAGGCAAGCCGCGGAGAGAGAGGTCCCAAAGTTGAACTTGAACGTTGCACTGAGGTCATTGATGCCGCATCCGGTTTGTCCGGGTCCCAGGATTTCACGTGTCGCTGACGGGCGTTAAAATTCATAACCGCTCGACCAGAGCTACTCTCAAGCTACACCCAAGCAACTCCTTCTCGATACGTGAGATCTGTAGTAGACTTAGATGAGGAAATGATGGGCATGCTTCAATGGCAATAACCCGCTTGCGATAGAAATTGAACCGGAGTAAGATCTCGATCAATACCGAAAACCCGTTGTGAGCGCATCCCGTCATCGTTCCAGAATCCACACATGCCTTCAAATGGTTCCCTGTGAGGAAGTTCAGACCGGGGTAAACGTCTGTAGCAATTACAGATTGGACTGGAGGGGCATAGGAAGATTGATGGCATGGTTCATGTCGCCGACTACCTTGGAATGAACCCGGCGATAGCTGAGACCCTACCCACGATTATATTTGCACATTTCCTGCCTCCCATCTTCCACGTTAGACTACGATAATCATCATGTGTTCAATTCTAGTGTATAAGAGCGTGGATGTGATTAAATACGAAAGCGAACTCAGGCGCTGTGTCTGTCCCTAGTGAAGTAAAGGTACCAGATTGGCCTTATAGTATAGGCGGAATACCCAGTCGAAGACCGAGACGCACTGGAAGTACATGAGTACGACAAGCAGTTGACACACCACGTAGACAGCTCACCATGCCCACGGAGAACAATATATCATCGAGGGCTCATACCGTCCACAAAAGTTGCGTGGGTGGCGGTCGAGAGGTAGGAGTTGGACGATTGACGTCTTCTCTATGCCGAGGGAGAGACTCTTCTTTGCGGAGAAGGTATTCCAGCGCCCGCTGCAAAGAAGTGACACGTTGTTGTAAGCTGTCGAGCTCTATTTTCATGGCCGCCACCTCAGATGGGACCCTTGCGAACGCCCAGAACCCGTGATCCATCGTGCGTGTAAGGACACCTCGAACGTCTGGGCATATGTCAATCATTTGTAATGCATGGATGACGACGCGGACTGTGCTTACGATGAACCAGGAGATTGCCCAGGCCTAGAATATATGAGGTTGTATATCTCAAGCACCGAGACGACGTGGCAAAGATCGCAGGGAAGAGATGGCGAGGGTAATGCATACGAGAGTTGGCTTGTGGCGGATTGGGATGAAGAGGCTTTGGGGCTGTGTCTCGAAGCCGTAAAACGTCTGGACCTTATATTCACCGAGTCCTTTACCGGCCACAAAGACCCGTGAATGGCTGAAAGCCAAAGGTCGTTTTGGGGAAGGCTCTTGGGGAAGGCTCATGGCCGAGCCATGACTATTCCTTTCACCCGGTCGCCCAGACAGCAGTTGCAGAGAGCTCTACGAGCGTCGAGCAACGGTATGGTCACCGCCTATATGTTCCACCAACGATCCGAGGACAGAGTCGGTGTTTGAACGCCAAGAAGTTCCAAGCTCATCCGTGATAAGGGGTAGACAAAGGGCATCATTCAGATTCATTCGCCTGCGGAGGCCTTCATGCCACACACATAGAGCGAGATCATGGTCGTCAGCAGCAAACGTTCGGAAGCGCGCCCAGGAGTCGCGGGAATCGAGAGCACGTGGAAACAACCTACTCTAGTCGTCGTCGGCGACCGCGACAACCATGTCCTGTTGCGAAGTACTATGACTGGTATGTCAAACTCAACCGGGTCATTGTGTTTGAAAGATCTTGACGCGAGCTGACTGCCGACAGTAAAGTAGACTAGTTCTTTCACTCGAAGGACGCGGTGATTAAGTCCAGTGCTCTTTGAAGTGCCGGCAGCCGGGGTCTTCCGTCCAGGTATGCCGCAATTATGCATGTATCAATTTCGCAGGCGGGCTAACGGAAGAACGATCATACAGGCCCGTACATCACTTCGCCGACACCACAATGCCCTCACACGCCTTATGCACCTTCGTCACGAACTTGACCGCTCCTGCAAGGGTCTTGGGACGTGCATCGTTAGACGTGAACAGACTGGCCAGTTCCAACCTGAGTCGCAGGCACTGCTCTTGAGCCAGTAGACGTTTGTCCATGAAGTACAATTTGAGCAACAGTAAGGCGTAAATGGTTGATGACATCAGCACGAAGAGCAGCAGTATGCGGACTAGAGTGAGGATGAGCGGGGAAGGGGACCATACAAGCACAATGCAGCGCTAACCTGGTGGCCCAAGCGCGATGGAAGCGAACTCTCCGAGTCCGGGCATGTTCGTGGATGGTTGGTGCTTTAGAAGTTCACGCGTCTTGCTGGAAGGCTTTATCTCGTCAGTCGCGGCCATGAGGTTTGCCTTGGTGTTGATATCGATGAAGTGACCAAGCACGTACTCTTCGTACGTGGCTATTGATCAATTGGCTCGGAGTGTGCTTCGTATTGCTGCGATCGAGTCCTTGCGTTGGAATTCACTAGCGGGCCGTGACCAGCGGCCACTGGCGGCATGTATATGTACTCCACGCGTTCTCTGCAGCACGTCCATCTAGACACGGTGCTTGATATCGACCGGGTATCTGGCTGGTAGCGGCGCACTTGGTCAGTTCGGCGAAAAGCGGATGATCCACTAGAGAAGGCGGGCGACCGTGCGGCTGCCTCGCTGTGTTCTCGGACGGAACAGCTCTTCCTCGTGGCCTACGAGCATACACGCTGCGCCTCAGCCATCGATCTGACCAGACATTCACTCTTCCTTCAAACGCCCATCATGCCCCGGTCAGTCTCTTCTCGATATTCTTGCTCATGCCCTCTAACCCCGATCGTAGCCGTTTACTGCTCAAGATTTACTCCATCGCATTCATCTGCATACTAGCTATCATAACCCGGAGACGCTTCATCGCCGATAGGAATATATGCCCGGCGGATGTTCGCGACTTGCTTGACCTTCATATCTCTGGACTGGAAGCATCACGCCGCTCTGCTCCTGCTTTACCCCGTCTTGCCGATCTGGTGCTGGGAACCGTAGTCAGATTGGAAGAACTTGAAGCCGACCACTTCTTCGGTCTCGATCACTCGTCACTAGCGGGCTTGTTGGACGTCGACGCCCGCCGTGCGCACCTGGCCGACATGCTTGCATTTCGGACCCAGCTCACCACGTTGGAGCGGGATATGCTCTCGCTTCGCAACCGGTAAGCGACTGTCCGCCAACGTAGGTGCGAGGGGAGCTGACAAACTCGCAGCGCTTGCTTCGCGCAACGGCTGCTATCACAAGAGATGCGCGAGTACCAGCGCACAGTCAGGGCGTCTTTGCTACCATTATGGCTGCGGGCGCACCCACCGCAGTCGCTATACCTGCTCTTTACCTCAGAGATCATCCATTACGAGGAGAAAGTTGAGAAGGTCATCGTCGCCATCCACGCGTTAAGCACAGCCCGCCATAAACTTCGAGCATTCGACGACTCTCTGCGCGCGCTCCTCCCTGCCATGCTGAATGTCACCGGCATGACTCTCGATCACGATAACTCGACGGACAATCGCTCAGCGGCGATTGTTACTTCGCTCAAGATGGGTGGCATCGGTACATTGGGCTCGTGGCCGCATGTATGGCAGGCTTGCCATGCTGTTGAAGAGGATCTGCTATCGTCTTTCAAAGTCCATTCCAGGGAGACCGCGGAACTACGTCGCCGCACGAGTCTCGGTGAAACTCCGTCGTGCTCGCCTTCTCCTGCTCGGGCGGGTTCCCTATATCAAGATTACGGTCTCCTTTTCTTTTTCGAAGGAGTCGCGGAGATCTTCAGGAACTGGGAGAATGAATGGGTGAGTGGTCAGGCTTGCGACGAACAAGCGTTCTAATGCTTGCCACAGCTACCACACATGGAGTCTCAATGGCGCTTCTGATTTAGTCAGCGGTCGGGACTTGCCCGCCCGCGCACATAGTGTGTCCCGCGCTCAATGTGTATCGTTTGCAAATGTCTGTCCGTGCATCCGTCCCCGTCCCCGTCATTCAGAGAAATGTTGAGATCACGAATAGCTATGTTACTTTAGTCAGCCGATAGCTCGCGTCTTCCACCGCCGGTGACTAGTGACTGCGCCTCATGTACGAAGGTTACCAGATGCATCTTCTCCTGGGCCCTTTGTCGGAAGAAGAGCGGCCGAAATAGGCTAGCTCGTGCCCATTAACGCCGACGACAAAATTCGGCCCGGAACGCAGGCGCGACGTGGGCTGTGGGAGAGAGGGTTTTTGGGACCCACTGGCTCGTTAATTCGGCGCCCACAAGTCGAGTATTTAGCGCCCACAGATGTCCACTGAGCGTAGCTTCGCTCCGAAACGCGGGCGCGCAGTCGGGCTGAACAGAAGAGAATTGCGCCGCGTTCACCGAGGCTTCCCGGCCTGCTTCCCGACCGCAAGGTGCTGATGGGCCATATCACTAGTGATACCGTAATCGTCTTTGCAAGGTGTTGATCGATGTGATTAGTCGATCAGACATCAGAGTGCTAATCCTCGAAACCGATCATACACGACGCTTCCACGACTTGAAGCTTGAGGTAGCGCATGAACATCAGACCTAGATAACGTTGCAGTCCGTACCGTGCTGCTCCGCGTGTGGTAGATGTCCGTCATTATAGCGAACCGGCGGCGGTAAAGGTCGGTGTTCTGTTGCTGCGCTCATCCCCGTGTTGCGCTAAAGCGGCCTGCCTCTTTGCCGCAAGGTCCTCTACCTGCGGGCAGACATATGCTCCGGACCTTCGCCCCTCCCCGAGAGTCTCAGACATCTCTCAGAAATCACGCACACCAAGCCTGCGTACTCCAAGTCTTGAGGTTCACGCATGTAGCTTGGCGGGGGAGCTTCGATGATGAAAACAGTTGAGTGAGGTACGCGGGACATGTAGGCATCACGTCTTCCGTCAAAGGCATCGGCACCCCCTTGTGAATAGCGAGCGGGAAATTACCCAAGAAGACTCTTGAGCGTTGAACGTTGAACGCCGAACGCTTGAACGTTCAACCCATGGCCTCGCTGACTATCGATGACACTGATGTAGACATTGCAGGTACTAAACCTACCGAACAAACTTAGCGTGCTCGTATCTGCGCTGGGAATATCGATTCTGGGAGGCGGTCATCTCTCAGCAAGCGAATGGTAACGAAGGAGCGCCAGAGTCGTTGCCCGGCGTAGTTAATTCTGAGTTGTCTCCAGGTGTTGGGGAGAAGGATTGTTTGCCGCGACCACTCGTGAGGCCTGAGGCCGCGTGAGGTCTAAGGTACTACCGTGTTATCGAAGCAACGTCGCATTCAAGTCAAACTTTCAGTTCTGATGAACCATCTGATCTCGGACACAAGACGTCAGTACTCGGTGTACACGCTGCGAGATCACGCTGCGAATGGGCCTCGTGAAGTAGCCTGCCAGTGGCAGCGCGGATTCCTTGCGTGTCGCGCTAGTCGCTCTTAGTATGCGCTCAATAATATGCGCGCAATGACAAGTCCCCGACTTAGCGACTTTCCACGCGGAGCGAGTCCAACCATGTTATCCACGTCTCGGGGCCTATCTCACACCGTCGCAAAATGGGATAATGCAGTGCACGCAGAATACGGCGTGCGTTTTAGGATTCACGTGCCCGCGCAATACCTGTACTAATCGCGACCACTGCAAGCGACGACCCAAGCAAATCGTACATAAGCTCACTGGCAGAAAGTTCAGCAAGCGCTTGCAGGGACTACGCAAGGCTAGACGAGTACGCTGGTGGTCGGGACTGTTTGGAACAAGACTGACGAGTCGGTAGGCAAAGCAGTCAGTGACGAAGCTTGCGATTGGCCGGCGCCCAGCTGGAAGAACGCAAGGCGTTGTTGTATCGCTTGGAAAGCAGCTACGCGATGCTCGAGCCGAAACGGCAAAAATGCGGGCTTTGTTACAGGAAGCTCGTGAGGATCTGGAGGTTGTTCGAGGGGCGCTGAGCGCGCATGGTGTGCGTTAACCCTTGGAACGAACGCCCGTCTTGCTGGTCTAACAGGACAGTAGTCCCATGCAGGGCGGAACACTCTCTTCTGCGCTATTGCGTGCGGCATATGCAGGGAGGGCTTATGTTACCCCTCAACGTGAGCGCCGGATTTGAAATGTCATGAAAACTTGCATGCTAAGCTTCACTTAGAATCGTTGAGTGCGGCCACAGCTTTTGTTCGTCTTGCCTGTTTGAGTGGTTCGACAGTCAAAAACCAACACAACTGCCAACCATCAATGTCCCCCTCCGTACCTATTCTCGGCGGCAACGGCGCATGCCAAAGCCATGGGGTTTGGTATACGACTGCCCTCTGTGCAGGGAGCGCATTTCTCAGCCACCTAGCACATGCTATGCTCTTCAAGAGCTCGTGCAGCTGGTAGGGAAGCTGGTGGGAAGGGAGATCAATGCAGGTTCGAAACGGCAGGGCGATTTAGAAAAGTTTTTTCCTTGACAATATGCGGTCAATTTCAGTAAGGCGGGTATCACGAACAATCGAATAGCGTCGCAGTTTGCGTAATCTGTAGTAATGCCATGTAGAGACTCGCCACGCATATAGATATCTAGTTGAATGAGAAGGTGCCGCAACAGGACATGTCCGACGCGCCGCGACAGAGCCAGCCTTTCCGCCCCGCCTGCCGGTCTCCGGTGGGAGGTTGAGCGACTAGTCCATGGAGTCCGAGCCGGTGGAATAACACATCGCCAGGCAAAGCTCGATGATCCCTGTCGGTTGATTGACTGTACTTGTAGGAGCGGTTGCAAGAAAGCGGGGCGTTCACACAGACTAACACGCATCTGGACAGTGCCATTAGACTGATTCCCGTAGAAGCGCAAGGCTTCGAACGTACGGAGCTTGCGCAATGATACACGTAGCGCATTGGCGCCTGTAACCAGAGTTATCCTTCCTTGAGCCACAGGCCGTCAGTGTGTATATCGCAGTAAGGGTATGATCTCAGGACGCACCGAGCGTAAGTAGCCTCGTCATACGCAGCGCGCGCATGCACGCGCTAATGAGATATACCGTGCGCTGTGTTGATACAACGATAACGCGGCATCGCTGCTGACTGAATGAGAAACGCGCACGTCTCCCAACGCCGAAGTCCCAGGAGTAGCAGAGACTAGAGGCCTCCGCGACGTTCGGCCAAAGCGGAAGCGGGCATACTAGCTTGAAAGCGGGCAAACAGATGGTCAGATCATGTCCACAATGGTCCGTCGTAAACGCACATCATAATCCCAGAACATTCGCAGCACCTCCAGGTCATCAGCCACGGAGACCTCTTCGTCGCGGTTGGTGCTCAATAGGACGGAAGAGCGCGCACCAACCCCTCCTCCTTTCAGCCGACCGTCCTCACGAGGTATGTGATGCACACAAGTCGTGCATCATGGTGGTATGAAGTCTTGAGATAGAGGTGCTGGATGCGCGGACGAGGTGTGGAGATGATGGTGGTGAGCGCTAAGTGCTGTCGGGGACCTTCGGTGATGGATCGGACCAGGGTCCGGCTGGTCGCGACTGACGCCTTGACTTGCATCCGCCACCACCGCTATATCGCTTTCACAGTTTAGTAACCTGCACCTGCCTTTGGCACCGTCTCTACTTCCGTCCTTCCAGCATTCGGTATCTTCTGAATTGGATATGGTCAATGCCTCTCGCAGCGCTCGATAACGACACCGGCCCCGTACACCTGCAGGATCTCCCACACTACTCGCTCAGACGCTATTGCTTGGACCTCTTCCCATG
>KV424907.1:0-16807 GCA_001632445.1 Peniophora sp. CONT | reverse complement strand
GATTAGCGATATAATACACAATAAAATGCAAAGAGCCTGCAGACAGGAAGGCAGGGACGAGGGGATGAGCCTGGCACTCAAGAACGGTCAGCCTGCGGCCCAGACGGAGCGCACAGTCGTACTTGTAGGCATCAAAAACCCCAGACTGCAAATGCGCATTATGAAAGGACCAGCGGTTAGGGTGCTGGATATGGGGGGAGGGGGGAGGAGCAGGTGAGGGAAAATCGAAGCGCCCACAAGAACGGCTAACGGGCGGGCCAAATAGAATACACCATCGTGCTCACACGTAGAAAGAGCCCCCAGGGACCGAGTTTGGTCCCGAACGGACGAGCAGATGGGGTGCTGGGGATGGGGGGAGGGAGGAGGAGCAGGTCGGGGTGATCGGGAGTGCGCTCAAGAACGGCTGTACTTACAGTCAAGCCGTATATACCATGCAATAAACGATACTTTAAAGCATATACCTACAGCTCTATAGCCCTGTGGCGTGAGAAACGCGAGCCCGGCAGTCACCAGCAGGGGTCCGCCGTTGACAACCCCTCTCGGTCCCGCACGGGTGAGTTGTCAACGGGGTCCCGGGGTTGTCTACGCCCTCAGGCCCGCTCTCGCAAAAGCAAGCAGAGTCAAAGTCAAAATGATGATGACCGCGCGGGTTGAACTCACGACCTTGTGCAATCTCCATTGCCTTGCGACCCGTTCAGCCACATTGCCTTGAATATCGTAACGCTCACCACAATATATCGTCTCGCAGGTACCTACCAAGGCATAACCCCGACGCGACTTAACATCCCAAGCATTTTTCGGCCAATCGACAATCACTTATCCACTTGTCAATTCAACACAATTTTTCCCTCTCTATCAAGACCTTGTCAGTCCACCCAGTCTGTGACTTGATAACCAAAGTACACATCGTGCTGTCGATAGATCTTCAGCCTAATTGTGTACATACAGTACAGTACAGTCAATGCAGACTTATGTTACCCATTCTGTTCTCACATAAGCTCACCCCGGCCGTCCGTGAGTACCGTACTCTACACTGAGATTGACGTCGATGTCTGTCAGCGAGCCGCCTTGCCACCCTATCTACAGACAAGCACAACCGTCTACAGACGCATGACCGTCTACAGACACGCGCAGCCATCTACAGACACAGCAAACATCCATAGACACTTCCACCATCTACAGACACTTACAACCATCTACAGACAACTAATCATCTATATACATCCGTCATGTTTGCTTGGGCTCACACTCCTCAATCGCAAGTATGCCCTGCCATCCCTGCCACGGTGCGCCTTCGTCTGTCTTTCCCAATGGCATCCACTTTGACCCGTCTGCAGGCAGATACTGAAAGATACCACCTGGCCCCGGACCTTCGTATACGGACTCCGGAGGCCGTGCGCGAACAATACAACCGGGTAGTATCTCTCCACATTGCACACGAACAGGGCAATGCGCCAACTGGTACTTGACGCGGTATTCCTTGGCTATTGACTGTCATGATCACAAGCACCGAAAATCATATTGAAGCCGTGCCTGCATCCTTGACGTTGACGTGCCCCGTCTCAAGACTTCGACGCACAGCTTGCAGGCCTTCCTCCACTAGGGTCCCAAACATACCGAACTCTCGCAGCAAACGCACTGTCCCACGCTCTGACGCCGTTGTCTTCGGAGGGCCCCATGGAGTGAGGATGATATAGCGCACGTCACAGAATTCTGAGAGCAAACTGTCAGCCATCAGTAATCCAATGCGACACAAGTCATTGATATTATACCTTCAACACTCAAGTCCCTGTCATTCCGATCTTCCATCGCAGCATCCTCGGTTGGCATGGACCACTCGTCAGCCGCCAGAACGGCCTCTTCACCGATCCCGACTGTGTGTCCTTCACCGGTGACCCCTTTTCCCCCAGGTTCAATCACCGCACCCTCCCCATGTAGACGTTCCCCGTTACCCTCTACGACACTTGCCTCATCTGCTGCAGAGGAGTGACTACCTGCCGTCCTCACCGCTCCCTGAACTCTCCCAACCGGTATGAGAGGCGGCTTCGGGGGGATTGCGGCCAACAGCTCCTCGTTAGACACGCGAATGCCCTTCTCAATCTCTGCCCTTTGCTAGCACAGATACCACCACCACAATCAAAATTCAGCAAGCGCACTGTCGTAGATATGCTGGAAAGGGTTGTATCGCCGTCCGGGAACGAAATCACTCTGGAAGTCAATGATTCGCACCTGCTTGCTGACCAAAGCTTTGTTGAGAGCAGGGTGACCATAATCAGGATCCGCAGAGCTCTGCACATGATCCACCCAGGCAGAAGTACTGATGTTGAAATTGAACACCCCACGGTAGAAGTACTCCTTCAACCTCTCGAAGGTCCAGCCATCACCCAGACAAACAGTTCCTCGCAGAAGTGCCTGTTTCAAGCAATTCAATCCACGCTCACCTTCCCCAACAGTCAATCAATATGCTCAGCTTACCCGGAGTCCCTCTTCAGTTGCGGTCTCTTCCAGCCTGAGAACGGTTAGAAGTTATCCCTGACACGCAACGCAATTGGCCCTCACATCATGACAATCATGGTCGTGGTCTAAGTCAAGTTCAGCCCTGCCTTTTGCGAGGGTGTCTACAGATACTTCATTGTCTACGGACATTTGCCATCATCCGTAGACATAATCTATCGTCTACGGACATTGCTCACGTCCACAGATATAGCAAGATATCTACAGATGTCCTGGCTGTCCATGGACACGGCCTTCGTCTTCAGACACATTACGTTGTCCATAGACAAAGTCAGGTCGTGAAGACGTATCTACATGTTTCTATATATCCTGTGTCGTCTATAGACACTTTTACCTGTCTATGCACATTGCCAGATATCTACAGACATCCTAGTCATCTGTTGAATCGTCTATGGATATTTTACCATCTACGGATGACACACACTATCTATGGACGCACTGTCTCGTCTGGAGACACCATCTACTATCTCTAGATAACCAACCCGTCTACAGATGCTCGTGTCTACGGATACACCCCTCAGTAAGCCTTCTTCCAAGTCGGTCTAATGGCCCTCCCAGAGCCAGACACTGTCGCAACCGACACCGGCGCTGCACTCTTGGGTGCACCCTTGGACTTTGACCCTCCTGCGCTCCCATTCCCCATCTTTGTCTTGCCAGCAGCACCGACTCGTGCCTTCTTCGCAGCCTGTGTACCAGCCTCGCCCTCCTCCTGTGCACGCTTCTTCCCCTTGTTCTCCCTTGAAGGCCTATCACCATCTGACTCCTTTGCCAAAAAGTTGAATACCGTCGTCATATCTTCTGCCAACTGACACCACGCAAGCACCTCTGCCTCCTCCGGTCGACGCCAAGATCTCATTTCCGTCACCGTGTCCGTAGTGGTATCTCGCCAGATCCACTGAGCCATAGCCAATATCAACATTGCTGCACCCTTCCATCCTCGCGCGCGCTCCAGCGTTGACCAGTTCATCGCAGTGGTAGGCCGGCTCCAGTCGCTTAACTTCTTTTTGTTGGTCTGACGTTCGAGCGGCTGGACGGACTTCCAGTACGACCGTAGCTGCACTGTCAGATCGGCGGGAATGGTGTCACGATCTAGGGTCGACACGCGCTTCGAGATCAGTTCCTTCACTATGTCCGGCCTTGGTTCGGGCAGATGTCGACTAGAGTCAGCCTAAGGAGAATATGCAGGTCAGTACACAATCTGCAACGCCAACACCGACAGCTTACCCATGTCGCGTGCTTGCCCAAAATAGCCTCGCCAGCATCAACCAGCTCTGCATACGCCAGACCCGTCTCCACATCCAGATGCTCGACGAGACTCACGAGCTGACTGCGATGCACATTGCAATACTCTTTCATTGCACCACTCATGCCGTCCTGAGGCGTGCTTGGATGATCACGTATCCAGCCCTACCGCGCATGTCAGTAACGTCTTTCCAAGTCAACCATGAAACCGTACGAACCATCACCCTGAGGTCACGGACGACCTGAGTGGATGGTAGATCGTCTACATCCGGCGACTCGATGCGCATCGGCTTTCGCCCCCTGGGCACGGTACCGGGTAGATCGTCCTTGCTCTTTGCCGCAACCGAGCTTCCCTTGCGCCCCTGGACAGTAGGATGAGGTCGTGGCTTTGAGCCCTGTTTCTTCTTTGCCGGCTTTCCTCCGTCTTCTCCATCCGAAGTTGCACACGAAGAGCGCGAACGTGACCGCTGGCGGTTTTGCCAAAGCGGCCCCATATCCGGTATGTCTGCCCCCAGGTCCTCCAGATTTACGCCCATCCATGTGCTCTGCTCCCCTTCCTCGTCGCTATTCTCTCCTCCCATCCGTTCCCTATCCACCATCTCGTCTGTCTTCTCCGCCTCTGCAGAGCGGTCACGAGGGAGTGTCAAAGGCAGCGTGAACTCGTCCCTGTGTTCAAAGGGCATGAACAAGTCATCTACGTCGTCTTCGTCGTCATCCTCATCAGACAAAGCAGGACCTCTCTCCGCCCTTTGCGCGGAGCTTGCACTCTTCCTCGGCGTCCCGAGGAGCGACTTTGATGGGCTTGCGGAGGGTGTTGCTGGCTTGCGGTACGCAAGCGACCCTGTAGCCGGTGAGCCCCCAAATAGACCCGACCCTTGTCTGCTGGCACTGGGCCGTGCTGGGGTGTTGAGCGTCCTTGTCAATGGCAACGCTGTCCGCCCCTCTACTCGTGTGACACCACCCCTGATCTCCACTTCCTCCGCACCCAGCCCATTCTCCCCCTCGCTACCCGCTCTTCTCAGCTGCCTATGTGCGACCATTCTCTGCTCCTGCTCCTGCTCGTTCCCGTTCTTGTCCCCAATACCCTCTCCCTGTACAGGTGCCTCCGTCATGCTGCGCAGAAGCGACGCGGCTGCCGTGGCTGCCGTCGAACCCGCCACAGATGTGCCGACAACGCCAGATGCAGAGGGAGAAGCAGACGGTGACACAGCAGCTGGTTCAACGGCGCGCACAGCCAGCGAGCTCGTCCCAGCCGACGAAGCCACCACAGTCTTTACAGCCACATCAGTCGAGGCTCCAGACGCAGCAGCGGCAGCCGCTGTGGAACTTGACGCTGCCGGCGAACGTGGCCACCATGGTGGTGGAGTATCGTGCAAGAGGAGTTCGTCCTCTTCATTCATCGTCTTGAGCTTTGTCTGTGAACGTACGTCAGGTTGTGCAAGTTCCATTACAATCAACAGCTCTCACCATGTCCAATTCCTCGTCCCTCAATCCCTGACCGCCCTGCGCCTGCGCCCAACTCTCGCTATTCGGGCGTCCGACCGCACCCGTCAGATAATCGCGAGCATACACCCGCATGGCATTGCGCAAGCTCTCCGACTTGTCAGACAGGAACTCCGTCACATTCGGAACCTCTACATCATCCCTGCATGGCCCAGCCGAATACACGCTGATTGCAATGCGTCAGAGAAACATGCCGCAAACTCGGTATAAGCCCGACATACCTCACGCTTTGAGTCTGGCCTCCATCCGCCTTACCAGCCAAAAAAATGCCTACGGTCACACCATACCGCCATCCCGTCCAGTCCGCCAGCGCCTGATAGAATGCTCCCGCTTCTGGAGCTATCCTGCAATAGGCGGTCAGCTTTCCTGCTCAGCCTGCAGAGAGTCATCGCGTACCATGCATTACTGTTCGGAAGTGCGGCCCATGGTGACCCAAAGTGGGAGTTGTACGTCTTCATGCTCTCCTCGTGCTCCCTCTTGCAGCCCGCTTCAATCTTTGCCTTTTCCTCTCCCATCTCTACTCTCCACACTCTTGCAGCTGCTTTACGCGCCATACTCACGCGGTTATCCGTGAGCGTTTGGCGATCCTCATCCGATTGCGCCTGAGCCAATGCAGCCTGCCACTCCGCTTCGAACTCGGGCAACCAACGCTCCTTATGGTCGCGTTGGAACACAGTCAGAGCCTGAGGCATGGTGGGTGGCGGAGCAAGTGAGTGAATAACGCGTGCAAACTGGCGACGGTCCAACGCAACTTGGCCTGCAGCCGTTGTGCATTCCTGGCGCTCGCACGCATACCATTGCTTGATTCTCTATACCTACTCTTCAGCACTGCGCTTGTTTAGTATTATTCATAAAATCGAACATACCTTGTGTAATTTAGCAACAAACTCGCGACGCTCTTTACCCGCTTCTCCCTCCAATGGCGCCATACCCGGTATGCTATCGTACTCGCAGCAGAAGTGAGCCCCCGGTGCAGCCTTGTAACTGGATTCCTTCCAGCCGAAACACACCACGAAAGCCCGTACAACTTTATCGTAGAACTCCTGCTTTTGGCCGTCCTTGTCTTTCTGCGTCAGATCGGCACGAGCATCAATCTCTATGGCCTTGCCGACGTAGAACTTCAGCAGTTCTTCCTGAGGTCCGTCAAGTACCTTCTTGCCCATTGTACAAGTGTAGTTAAAAGCCAGAACAGAGTGAGCAGCAGGGAATGGGAGACAAGCAGGAAATCGTAACCGTAATGCCCCGCTCAATATAAAAGCGCACCCTCAGAATTATGCAGGCACCAAACAACCGATCGCGCCGCGCAACAGTCACCCCGAGCGCACGGAACAGCAGCCGTATTGTGACGCAGATTACCTCCCTTTGGACACTCAAAGCATAAGTCGGTTCTATCGTACTGGCATCGTAAATAACATAGCTAGTCAATACTCGTCTGGTGTTCCTACGCTTAGCCACTACACTTTCAGTATTTGCCTGCCGTCTGCCAGCAAATCTGGTGCACACCTTATCGGACTGCCGTACACGGCTTGACTTTTACATCCGTCCGCCCTCCTCGCACTCGGCCCGCAACGATGCAGGTCCCCTCGGAAGCAAAACAAGAGGTTGCCCCATCGCAGAGCGCCATGTCCCTGTCTGCGCATGCCCTGTGTAGTCAGTGAAGACCATGCGCGTAGCATACCCACTTCTGTCTTCATTTGACTACGCCTGTAAAGGAGCACATAGTCGCTAGTCAGTCATGCTATTTCGCAACACCATCGACGTCAATGGACGAACCTGCACCGGCCAACGCAAACGGCTAACTGTGCAAGCGCGATCACGTGCGCAAGCGCGTGTAGATAGCGCGCGCTGCACGCGGTGCTCATTCCGCATGTCTGCGCGTGCTCCGCGCCTTGCTTTCTTACCGCCATGTCCCATGAGCCTCCCGCGCTAACCCTTGAGGAGATCAAGGTCTTCCTTGCTGGTCGTCTTCCGAATGTATTCACAGGCGACTGGCGACCTTGGACGTTTCATGTCCATCCCGAGCACAGCGCTACATACCCGGGTGCGTCGTGACCATTTATTGTTAGATCTCAAAGCTCATTTACCCCCTACAGCTAACGAAGTCTGCCTTCCCGGCATAACTGTCGGAAACAGGTGCACATATTGACGTTTCTAAACATTATATTTGCTGACGTATCTTCTGCAGTTACCTATATGTTGGCAGCCGTGCACGTCGCCGCTGTGACAGTATCGACACGCACGAGGATGCTCCCTCGGAAGCCAGCCAGCGGGCCGCCCCCATTAATCGCAACGCTCCTGCTCACGGCAATGGTCCTCATGCCTTTGACTTGGGTCCTGACGATCCTCACTGGAGCGTCGACTACATACCCGGCCGCAAGATCGAAGCATGGCACATGCAAGCTCTTGCAGTCGTGTCCCGTGAGGATGACGACGGCCGTGCGTTCACGTTTGTCATTGGCTACTCGTATTGGTCTTGGGACGATCTTTACGAGGATTTTCCCGTTCGCGCGCCCGTTGTTCGAGCGTAGGTTCTTCCGCTTTTCTGTGCTCCTCAGCTTCTGATGTTTTGACTGCCAGCCCATTCATTCACTCGCACCCTTCTGAGCTACTCCTCACAGACGACCTTCAAGTTGCGCGGGCGCATCACTTCATTGCGCGTGTGCGACCGCTGTTCCTCGCCAACGCCCGCCCCATCATACCGCCTCCCGTCCTCAAAACCCCTGTGGTCCTTGTTATCCCCGGATTCTTGTACAACCTCAACAAGGGGGTCTCTCGCATTTCGCGCAAGCCACTCGAATTCATCGCGCATCCAGACATCCACCCCGTTAACTGTGACATCCACGGCTGTCAACGCGGTGGCTGTTATGACCGTAATCACGATGCCGTTCGGTACTGCACTCGGTGCGACAAGTGGTGGCACGAAGGCTGTCTTCCCCTCGGCGATTTCGACGCTATGTTTGCTGGCGGCTCCTGGCGTCAGACGCTTGAGGGAGAAGAAGATCCGGATGTATTTGAGGCTCGTCCTGTACGGCGCGCACCCCGAGAGGAGCCTCACGTCAAGCATCACATTGCCCGTGGCCTTTGGTATCGCTCTCCGCTTCCAATCGATACCTGGGAGCGGGCTATGGTGCCATTTGTCAGGACCTACCGCAGGCACGAGTTTCAAAATGTCCGCAACGATTCGCTCTGGCAGCGCTTTATTGGTGACATGCTCAAGTCGCCCGGACGTTTCAGCGGACCGAAACTCACAGCGGGTATTGTGGACCGCGTTGTTCGCAAACTGTTCCCTCCTGCTGCGCCCGAAGAGCCTCGCTCCCTTGTTTTTGCTTGCCCTGAATGTCACGCCCCTGTCTGAACTGACATAGTTAGCCGCTCGCCTGCAACACATGTATATATGTGCATTATTTTCTAAAGAATCTAACACCATACAACTATTCCGAACTCTCCGGGTCGCTCAGACTTCCCCAATACATGTCAACATCGGAATCATCCTCTACACTCTCATCAAATAACCCTGTGAGTCCTTCTTGCTCGATATCAGAAGACTCTCTTTCACTTTCTGCGGCGTCCTCCATCTCTCCCCTGCCTTCATCATCTGTCTTTCTCTGCAACTCCTCGGCTGTATACCCGATGCAGACGCCGAGCGCAAATCTTCAAAGAGCAAGAATTACAGCGCTCTGACGTACGGTATCGCCATGGGCAACTCACGCGTGGTAAGTGGGCAATACTCGTAGGCAAGGAAAGACTTCTGACACCAAACAGCGACCGAGCATGATGAAACAGAACAGGATACGAGAGTGAGCTCTGAGTCAGGTCATGTACAATGGCGGCGTTGTACGGATTGCAGGTTGGGTCAACAGTGAGTGCTTATCTGTGCTCCCACTCATCATACGCTGAGTGACGGCGGACAGGCTCTTTTGCGTGCTTTGCACCCAAGTTATATCGGCACTATGAGGAATCGATGGTGCGCCTGTTCGGGCTCCACCAAGACCTCGTTATGCCGTACCGCAATAGTGTGTTCGCTATGTGCACGTTCAATCTTGGTGGCGATGTCTGGACGCTGGCTCATGCCGACACGGAGAATTTTGCCTCAGGATTGTGCGGAATTGCCGCCTTGGGTTACTACGACCGCACGACTTCTGGGCATCTGGTCCTACACACGGCCAAGCGTGTCATCGAATTTCCTCCCAAAACCCATGCACTCATCATGTCTTCGGCTTTCATCCATTCGAACATACCCATAGCCAGCCATGAGCAGCGCTGGTCGATCACGTACTACACCGCGGGAGGTATATTCCGGTATCTGGCCAGTGACGGTCGCACAACAAAGCAGTGGAAGGAGGAGGCGCCTGAGGAGTTCGCGTCCTACGAGACAAGCCATGCTCAGCGCTGGGATGAAGCAATGGCTCGCTTCTCTACTGTAGCATCACTTCCTGATGATCTGAAGGCAATGTTTTTGAGCTGATAGTATACATGCGTAGATTGTACTCAGTAGGTAGCTGGATTGCATAAGCTACAAGCATGATGCCTGTCTGTAGATGGCCGCGGTGTCCACAGACATGTAACTTTGTCTGCTGATGGGGCGTTGTCTGTAGACAAAGTCAACTGTATGCAGACGATTTACGCCTCCATGCAGCTCCGTTTCTTTTTTATTTGGCTTCTCTCTCGACGTCCATCTCGTGTACACCGCCACTCTGTCCGACAAACGCAAGACTGCGGCGAAACGGCCGTGGGCGAAGGCCTTTGGGTCTGGGGCTGCCTCGTCTGCGAAGGCAGTGAGAGGATGGTCGGAACATCGAGCAAACGGAATAGACACGGTCTTTCGCAAGGATGCTACGGGCAGATTCTCATCTTCAAGTTCGCCGGCGGCTACACCGCAGGGAGAGCTCCTCACAAAGTGTCATGCCAATGTGGGCCTCAACGAGGGGTCAGTGTCGGGTCCCAGCAGCGCAGATGTCATGCCTCCCGAGGCAGACAGGGGTGACCGAGGAGGGGGGGAGACCGCACTTCCTGCTGATGATCAAGGAGGGCTCTGGCAAGCACCGCTGGAAATGCCAGAAGATCTTACGCTGAGTGTATGTTCTTGCCCCGTTGCAAAGACCGAGTATCTGATGCTTCACGGACTAGCACGCGCCCATATGGGGCTGGTTAAAGGACCGCGGAACATTCTTGTTGGAGCTTCTACGTCTTGATGCGCGCAAGTACGGGCCACAGCGTTGGAAGATATCAACAATCCCCGTTCAGGAGGATGTGCAGGGGGACCCGTCATTGCAGACCAAGGAGCGGTGTGCAAACCGGCGATGCCCCAACCCTTTCTCCAGTTCGGCTTACTATCGTTGTGTATCTGGGTGCTGGGAGGCGGACGAAGTGTGCTGTGCATGTCTGTTGAGCAAGCACGAGGACCAGCCGCTCCATCGCGTGGAGGTAAGTCAATGCAGAACATACAGTGAGTATAACCTCTGACGACGCTTGAGTCAGATTCAACATCAGGGTCGCTGGATGAAGCATTCTCTGAGATTAGCGGGTTTGAGGGTTACTCTGGGACATACCGACGGTACCGTATGTGCTCAGCCGCGGACGCACGGACGCGACTTTGTAGTGATGCATACAAACGGTCTTCACGAGGTGGCGCTGTCATTCTGCGCCTGTACTGCTGAGTTTGTCGAACCTCGGGACCAGCTCATGCGGCATCGTTGGTGGCCTGCAACGACCGTGGACCCTCAAACGGCGGCCACGATGGAGGTTCTCGACGCTTTTGATGCACACGGAGGGGCAGGTAAACACAATGCACACGATTTCTACAAGGCACTGGTTGTGATGTCAGACGGAGAGGGTTTGGAAGAGCTGCCGGTGCGTGGGTGTCCAGATGCAGTCCATACAGTTGCTTATACCTCAGCGCAGGATCGTTCAAAGGAGTTCTTCCGGATGGCACATGAGCGACGCCATCTCCTGCAAGCTAAACGTGCGGGCCGCGGTCATGACATCACCGGCATAGCAGGTACGGGTCGTGGTGAGCTCGCGGTGGAGTGTCCGACTTGTCCAGACGACGCCATTGAGCAGGTGGTGGAGGATCAGTTACGCAAGATATCGCCGCACCTGGCTGACGCTCGCGGGTAAGAGAGTTCTCTTCTTTTGAATTGCAGGCAGTTGGCTTACAAGCATGGACAGGGCGCTGGCCACGGTGAAGTGGATGATGGACTGCAACTTCAGAAGCAAGAACGTCGAGAACAATTCGACCAAGGAGACGAGCCCGTACCTAGGTGATGGCATGGCATACTTAGTGCCGGAGGAGGAGTACGATAAGTTTACGCTCAACAGCAAATACCAGGACGAGGTATGCTTCAAGTAACAGTCACATCGACGAAACTGACCTACATGTTTCGCAAAGATGTCCAGCTGCTCGAGATTTGGCGCCATGCTCATGGCCAACATGAAGCAGGGACGAGGGATGAGGACCACCGGTATAGGGGCCGTGTTCTGTATGCACGGCTACTTCTGGCCTAACTGTGTGGGTACGCTGGTGAAAGGAGAAAGGTGCGCTGATACGTCATGGAGGGAGAGAAAGGCGCTAATATCTGGGCCAGATATTGCACCATGGACTTCATCTTAGCCTGTGCCGTCATGCGCATCCGGGTTCGTGCAGCAAATCTTGCATACGATATCATCTGTCAGTACACGCGCAACCTCTACAGGCGCATGGGTGACGTGGAACCCCAAAGCTACATTTATCCAGGCGCGCGGGCAATTCTGGAGCGCATTCAGTTCACGTTTGGCATAGGAAAGTTCCACTTGCCGGGTCATAAGGAACTGTGCCGCAACTGGCTGAGCTTGACATTTATCCTTCATGGGGGCATGAACGACGGAGAAGGTGCGGAACGGGCATGGGCGGGGTTGAATCCCGCCGCTAGTAGCATGCGCGAGATGGGACCGGGTACTATGCGCAATACCATCGACTTTTACTGTGGGTTCTGGAACTGGCAGAAGTTTGTAGGAACTCGTAAGTGGTAGGCTTTCCCCAGACAAGACTCGTCGACTGACACTGATCTAGGTGGACATCTGGTTAAAAAGATGAAGCAGGCGCTGGCGGAGGCCCGCGATCACGTCGACATCTCAACAGCCTCATTGCCATTATCAAGCAGGAGAGCCAAGCGACGTACGAGACTTGGATGAACCAAATCCTTGTGTGGGAGGGGCGGGAGATCTTGGATAGCAAGTGTCAGCCGTATCTGGGGTACGGCCCTGTCAAGAATCCTTACGAAGGGATGAAGAAGAGTACGTACTGTGGTAGAGCAGAGCGATTCATACCTGACAAATGCCACAACAGAAATGACGCTCGACAAAGCAAAGCTGGAGAGCGCTGCATTGGCTGCGCGCATGCTTAGCGGAAGCGGGTTGGGAGGTGATGGAGACGAAAATGCGAGCGCTACAACTGACTTTCTCCTGCGAGGCTTCAAGATCGAGATGCTGCGGTAAATAAAATCGATTACCATAGAGTCTAAGTGAAATGCTCACGGTTATGCGTAGGTTGCGTGGGCGGAAGGGGGTGGGCAACACCGTGTTACAGCAGACGGAGCGACTGGAGCGAGCAAACGAGATCGAGCGTCTGACTCGCGCTTTCGTCAAGGATCAGCAATGGGTGATGCCGAAGATACACGCGGCGAGGATGGAGTTGGAGGGCGTGGATGACGGTTGGCTGGGTGATGCAGAGGAGACAGAGGATGCGGAGGATGAGGAAGATGGGCCGTCTGAAGGCGCGCAGTCGGCGCGCACACCGCTCTATCTGCCCTCTGAATTATCCGTGGAGGTAGCACGAACGCTGCCGTTATCACTGCGGCTTGAGGAGCTGCGTCTGCACTTCATAGCGATGGGAGATCGCAAGGCAGACCTGTGCGCTCAACTGCAAGTGCAGTCGTCGATGGTCATCCTCAAGAGGACGACAATCCGTGGGCAGCGCGGAATGACACGAGCGAACGACAAGCAACTGACCATCGCCAACAACGTAGCGCTCGCCAAGCATGCCTACCGCTTTCATCGCAAGAGGACGGTGGCTCTCATCACTCAACTGCGTGAGAAAGAACGCGAGGAATTTGTACCTGTGGGATGGGAGGATACGTACCGAGAGCTTGAAGATGCTGATTGTCGCGCACTGAGCGGTAACCTACTGCTCCGGATGGAACAAGTCGAGATGCAGCACTTGCGCAATATCGTGGCGGCACGCAATGGCGGTAAATCTAGTGGTCTGAGCTCTCACAAGATATCTTGGATATGGTTCACCGTGGGTGAAGGAGATGAGCTGGAGCTGAACGATGGTGCGTCAAGAGAAACAAGGAAGGCCGTGTGCTGACGCCGTTTACAGACATGCGCGTGGAGTTTCTCCGGTGTAGAGCGCGGACAATGCGCTGGTGCGAGGCGGTATATCAGCTTGCGAGTGAGATGGTACGTACCGCGGTAGCTTGCGACGAGAAGGCAAAGTGGTGGTTCTCGAAGGCTCAACAGGAAAGGGACGATATTGGTGATGTGGTCACTCGAGACGGAGTGCGCGCGTACGCCATCAAGCAGGCGGGCATGTACAGCAGGCACGCAAAAGCCATGCGGGAGAAGTCAAAGGAGTCTTTGAACGAGGCAGCTCAGTTCGCGGATGAGATCAGACTTGATGGAATCTATCGCAAAGTTTTGTAGGCACAGTAGTAGGGAGTAACTCATAGGGTACGTCTGAGCAAAATTGACGGACGATAAAAAGAGAAGTTTGAAGACAAGTTGGAAGTGTCCATAGACAAGACTGAGCAGCTGTAGACAAGCAAGTTATCCATAGACAAAGAATCTGTCCGTAGATAGACAAGGTTGTCCATAGACAACGAATCCGTCCATAGATGAGGTGGTGCGTCCATGGACGATGTGCACGTCTACAGATGGAGAGCGGTGTCCATAGATGAAGGCATGTGTCTATGGACATTCAATCGATCAGATTTCCAATCAGAGAGCATGCCGGAGCCGGACAACGAGAGTACACTTCGTTTGTTTTCTTCTTTCGACTACCCGTCATGGCTCTCCGCATCTGGTTTCTTGGTTTCACTCGCCTTTCTGTAGACTGACCGCTGGCTACACTTACGGGGCATTTATGCAATAAATGACTCGTTTTTTAGACATGCCGCGGGCGGGGATTTTCGACGCGCGTTACAAGGCACTGGCCGCATTAGGCTTAATTAAATTTTCTGTATCTTGCCCAATTCGTCTGTCCCTTCGTATTTTTTGCAGTGAGTGCATAGTTACCTCTATTCTATAACTGTGGGAGCTTTCCGATTTTTTATACATGGCTTGCTTCGAGTGGCACAGACCTATCTTTTTCGCACTTTTGGGCACTTTGCCTTCCCACGGTGCATGGACCGTGTGAATCTCAACATACCGTGCGAATTTCAAGACCTCATGTGAATTCTCCTTTGCACAGACTCAGCATCCTCTTCTCCTATCTTTCTGGGTATGCTTCACACCTGAAGTACTAACAGGTGCTTGAGAGTGATGCTCTACTACTTCCTGGCTGAGGTGATATAGCATGGTCATAAACTTCTTCTATTGCTCGGAAATGGCCTCTATCTTTACCATGAACATCATGTTCTGCTATATATTGGACATGTTCAGACTCATGCAAATGTATACATGCATCACACTCTCCAAAGTGAGGTACAGGATTGAGTTTGAGCAAACCCCATTCAATGCTCTGTGCAAAATGGGATTAAGGTCTTGAGACACGTGATTTTTCCCACGCATTTCGCGAGACCGTCTCGCGGATGGCAAGCACGTTAATCACATGCTTGCAACCTGCCAACCATCATCTCTTTCTCATCCTCTCTCCATCCTGGGCTCAATGGTAGGTGTATGGGGCTTGTTCTTTTTGAGTGTATGGTCCATATAAATATAGGTACATCTTCCACAACTCGAAAGGTGCAGGCCAAGTGATGCTCGGCCTGTACAGTGCATGTGCTAGCAATTACTCTACTTGCACATCTAGGTCTGGGGGGCTACCAGGGCCAGATCCCTCCAATATGCTAAGCTCTTTTCGTGGGAAACCTGCAGGAGTATGTATAAATTGTACTCCTACTCTTGTAAAGTCGAAATATAAGTGTATAGTAGTTCAAATAGGCAAATTATATCATGGGCATATTTAGTCTTGTTGGAGAAATATTTTTGTGGACATCCCAGAAAGCAGTAGGGCTCGGGCAAGCACTTTTAAAGCCTCATGAACACCATGTGCAGGGGCTAACCGTCTCGGATTCTTGATAAAGGGCCATAATAGTGTACAAACCCCTGTAGACAGCCAGTTTAGCTGCTGCAGGGCATACGTCTGAATCTTGTCAGACTGCGTACAGATAGTGATGTGCACTGGCAACCATGTGAGAGATAGAGCATGAAATCTAAACATCTCTGAAAGACAGCCTAATCCAACTAGAACTGAGTGGGCTAGAGGGAGGTGAGCAATATTGGCAGGTAGGAGGACCAGGTACCTGTAGCGAAGGAATGGCTGGACGTAGCATCAAGTGAATGATATCAGTGTGTTTCTACACTACACAGAACCCCTTCACTGTCAGGATACCCCGGTTTATGCAGCATACAGTGCTATGGAGGGTTAGCAGAATTGGCAGGTAGGAGAGGCAGATACCTGTAGCGAGAACACCACTGGAAGGAGTGTCAATCAAATAGTACCTGCGTGTTTTTAAACTCAATAGGATTCAATATCATTCACGTTATCTTGGTATATGCAGTATATAGCATGCTATGGGAGTGAGCTAATTCAGAGGCAGGAGGAGCACATACCTGTATCTCCAGAACCAAGCCAGCTATCTACAAGCAGTCTTGACGTACCTTCTTGTATACATTGAAAGTACTTTAGAGCCCATACGCGCACTGATCCGACCAGTGATACTGTACCAACTCGATTGGTTCGCCGTGGCCTGTGACCTGTGACACGTGCGGCGAATTTTCAAATCCACCGCAGGCGGCCAAGGACTGTGACCGAGCCGAATTTCGCCTATTTTGGGCCTACTTTTGCGCGTTTTGAGTGGTCTCGAGGCTCTCAGAGGACTGTCTGGAAGCTTCTGAGCTGTTTGACAGCAGTATGAAACACCTTGTGGCCAGAAAATGGGCTATGCGCAGCGGAAAGAAAATATGGCCCACTGTGACTCAGCGGGCTGTTTCGCCGCGAGCCACGGTGACCTGTGACAATGTCGGATTTCGCCACCGCCGCGAGCCCCTGTGACGCATGACGTGGCGGAATGATCAAGTTGGTACAGTAGACTAGCTAGCTGCATAAGCCCCAAAAAGGAGCCTACCAGTAGAATGGCTAGGGAAGGGCTAGGGAAGGCCAAGGCACAAGACCATTCACATAAAATAACACCAATTACGCAGGCGCGTTTTCCCAAACTGCTCCATGTACGCATGACGGATCAAAATGTGTCCTCAATATTGGCCATACGGTCCTTCATCCACACGCCACTTGAATGGACAATCACGACTCGCACACGTACTCAATCGGAGCTGGAGCAGCTCGTCGCTT
>KV424906.1:0-16928 GCA_001632445.1 Peniophora sp. CONT | reverse complement strand
AAAAAGGGCCCAAAAACATGGTTTTTGTGCCGCGTGTGCCGCGTGTGCCGCAGGGTGGACGGTACCCTGTGAAATCATATTTCTAACACTTTTCTACGCATATTAACAGCATACAATTACCATATTTGGACGCCCGCAGTACGGTATTCTGGGTGCCGTCTGGTACCGCGAGTACCGGGGATGGTACCGAGAAGCCCGCTATTACCGGCGGGAAGCCCCCAGCCTATCTATTACTATTATATTTACCCTGGGAACCCCTATAATTACCGTATTGGGACACTCACAGTACCGTACATAGCTCAGAATGGCTGACGGGAGCACGCCCGGCACGCGCGGTACCCGCTGCTCGATTATGCCTGCTCTACCTGCTTTCATGCGGACTCCGTGCGGATCCGCACGTCCGCTCACAGCAACTCAGTGACACGTCCGCATATACACTCCTATGGTAAATGACAGCGGAATAGGGTCCATAATCTGTATCTCTTTCTCTATTACTCCATCTATGTGTATACATACTTCACGGCCCATGAACTCAAAGATAGTGTCAAAGATCACCGCCTAGTCCCCAATACATAGCACCAGACTCGGTATTTGAGGGTTTCAGTCAGGTCCTGCGCACGATACCTCTGCACTCGGCGGTGGCGGTCCAAGCTTCCAGCCAGCCCCGGGTGTCGAATGACTCTACCGCGTTGATTTGAAACCTTGTAGGTGACAGCTGTTCCTTTCGTCGCGAAGCTATGTGCACGCCCGGGATTCAGGCCTCGCGAGTCGTCACTGCTAGCGCAGTCGCCTTGTGCGTACTTGTGCGGTCTCGCAATAACAAATGGGTCGGAATGGAACTGGTAGTAGCCAAGTGGGTCCACATATTATAGACGGTACCCAGACGCAACCATAGTACACACAAAACGCGGAGCCAACTTCAGTTGGAACGTACAATGTACGAGTGTCCTCTCATTTCGCTGGCTGAAGGGCGCTTCGCGGCATCTCTGGTTGAGTAATCAGCGAGCGTTATAGCAAAGCGAGAGTGTATATACGCACATTGCGAGACATAACTGTATGAAACTCGAGGCGTGCGGCCCGTGTTCGACATTCTCCAGTAAAGATTGCTTTATTGTCCCGAGCTATGCGTACGTGAGCACTGCAACGATTGTGCAGAAGTAAAAGAGAGACTGTCTAACCTTAAATAAGGTCTCGCTCGGACTTATACCCGACCATGGTATTTTGCCCGTCCACAACTCTAGGATTAAACAACCGAAACTCCAGATATCAATCTTGGAATCATGCATCGCCGGCGTTGGTTGCGAGACCTCTGGCGCAATAGGATATGGGTACATGATTTGGCTCGGCATCTCGTGCAATTTGCCAGCTTGATACAATGTAGCCACTCCAAAGAAAAAAGTCGACAGGTTTTATTTAATGACCAGCCGTCCTGACACAGAAATATGTTTATATTTAAACACGCATCCTATAGCTCGCCCGCTGTTTTCGCTACCTGGCAGTTCGACCCCGAGATATGTTTAAATGGGACCGTCGTTTAAAGGCTTGAAACACACGCGCGCAGACGTAACGATAAAGTATGTTTAAATGAGGTGTTTAAGTCGCGGATTTGAATAGTGTTTAAGCAATTGCTTAAACAGATGTAATTTACTATGTTTAAATGACACCCATAAGTACCAGCCGTGTGAGAGGGATGTCCGTACTTAAATGCGACGTTTAAATGCGACATTTAGATGCGACGTTTAAATGATCCACCCGAACGAACGACTGAGAGCCTTTGCAACCTGACTGCAGTTTGCTCCGAGCACTCGCTGCACCACCCAAAATCATGTCCATCCTGCCTATACACAGCCCCGTGAATCCCACTCCATCGCAAATACTTTCGGGAAGCCACTGCATTTTGTTTGCTGGTGCACGAATGGCCAAGGTGTGTGCGCGTACGAGATGTATAGACATCACGGGAATAGCTTTGCAAGACGATGAAAAATGGCAAGAGTTGCCGCTGCAAGCCGGTGGTGCTCGGCGCACAGTGAACTCATAGCAGCGCTGATACGCCTATGGTTGATGGGAAGAGCGTGTCGTCGAGCATGCATGAATGACCAGTCTCATGCAGAGGGCGGGTAGATGGTTGCGTGCGATGGGAATGCCACTCGAAGTCGCTCTTGGGTGGGGGAACATGGTGGTGTAAAAGAGAGAGGCAAGCGAGAGCGGTCGCGCTCGATTGTCGCGACGTGGACTCGCCGCCACGCGCACGCGTCCGAGCCGCGAGGCCACAGCACACCTTTGTTCTTGCGTCCATGTTCGCCAAATCAACCACATGGGTTTCTTTGACTATCGAGCTCACTGTCTTTCGGAGTAAAATATGCTACACAATACATGGTGCCTAAGAAGGATTACGCGAGTCCGAACCAGCTTGTGTGAGGTACTCTCTCATGTACGCATCCTGCTCCGCCCTTCGTGATAATACGCGGCTTACGATATCCTCTCCCTCTGCCAGAAGACTGTATCCCCCCTTCTCAAGCTTCCCATTTGCATCGGTTGCCATGTTGCTCCACATGGCCGCTTGGCGACGAGCATATGCAGCATTACCTGGACGCTCTTGCTGGCGTGCCAGGTCCTGCCAAACCTTGCTGGTCTTCGTGTGCGAGTCGATGACGCGGAGGAATTCAACTTCACGCTTCTCGAGCTGCTCTTTGAAGCGGAGCATCTCTGCTTCAGCTCTGAACCACTGGACGCGGTCACCTATAATGGACTCGTGAGTCATCCGCTCGCAGAGACCGACACGACCTTTCTGACCTTCCTCTAGCCAAGCCCGCATATCATCATCCGTCATCTTTCCTTTGCCCATCGGCATCCAGATCCATCCCTGCCCTTTCGTCTTCTTGCCTGTTTGTCTGTCAGTATTGATGGTTGAGCTACGTCTTTGTAACATGTACCTGTCTGTGGTTCCGCCTCGGTCACATCCACAGCTTTCTTGCTCTTCTTCGTCGCACGTCCCCCTTATTCCGCATGCAGTTAGTTACAATGACCCTTTGCTGATGATCGACCACTTTGCCATACCTTGTGGACCCTTCTGACGCTTCGCTCCCGTTTTCGGTGTTGCTGTAGCTGATCTTGTATCAATTTGCTGACCAGCATGACCGAGTTTTCATACGTACTGGTCTTGTCGCCTTCGCCCAACTCAGGTTGTTCAAGTCGCATTCCCGAGGAAGACTGGCCAGCACGCACACCCGCTCGTATGAATGCATCTCCGTCTGGGCGCCGCGAATCACCGACATTGCGACCATCCTCCGTAGCCTTTCGGAACGTATCGGCTCTCGACAGCGGTGGAAACTGTGTGTTGGGATCCTTCTCGGCGATGAAGCCCAAGGCTATGAGAGCCACACGAGTCTCCGTGTAATGGGCGATATGAAGGTCTTGTGTGTTCTCGGCCGTGTGTATCTCGCTAAGGGCCCTGGAGTTCTGCTCTTGAGCTCGCGCGCGATCCCGTTGATATCTGCGTAAGACATCCAGCTGTCGTGTTACCGATTTGATTGCCCTGATGGCGTCGTAAGCTTCGCCCTCTCGCAAGTAGATCTCTTGAGAGGCCAGCTCTGTCAAGTTCAGCCTAACACGGTCTTCCAATGAGAAGTCCGATGGCAACCACAGGACCTCGTCCTCGATAGCGGATTCAGAATCCGCGCTCGCCGTAGCCTCTAGCTTATCAGCTATGCTAGGCATGACCTCGAGCTGCTGACGACGCCACTTGCCAATGCGGGAGACGAGCTTAGACCGCCTCAGGGAGATCTCCTTCGCATGACTCTCCATGTGGTCGCGACCAGTCTCTTGAACCACCTGACGACATTTGCGTCTTCCCTGATTGTCAGTTGCTACTAAACAATAAGTATGATAACCACGAACTGTGCATCACGGATCTTGAGGCCCTCTCCGATGAAAGAAACTGACAATGGCCCTTCAATCGGGCGCAGAGCTGCTTCAGCTCGGTGCAGCTCATCCTTCATAAGTGCCTGGTATACCGCATCCTTAGACGGTACTATAGTGCCATAAGCTCGATATCGTGAACAAACATGGACCGGGCTCACACTTCTTTGCCTCATGGCGGTAAACAGAGTTGAAGCCAGAGTCGGTTCGTTGAAAAGTACGGCTAAGACGGTTCCATTCTTCTGTTCGCTCCGAGCCAAAGTCGACCGACAAGTTCAGAAAGGCTGCGCGCATGCTGTGGAAGAGTTCCTTGGCATCGCGAAGGTCGGAAAGAAGCTGACCCGCTGTTGATTCAGGATTAGATACCTTGACTTCGCAAGTAGATAGCCCACGTACGGAGACGGATAGTCTTTTTCCAGTTCCAATCGCCATGATGATCGTTCAACACGTCGTGACGATGACCGGCATTCATTTGCCGTGTGAAGTTGCCGATTTGGTTGGCGCCTGCCCAGTAGTGCTCTGCTGTCTCACCGAAAAAGTGACACCAGCAGACAAGGTAAGTGGTACCGAACTCGAACCAGCACTGCTCCTTGTGATTAGGGCAGTGAACTGCTGGGATACCCCACCGCATCTTCGTCACCAACGGCACAAGCTCCGGATAGTCGTCAATGAACCGTTTGACGAGGTTCACGGTGGTAATGCACGCCATATCGTACGAGCCTATGTTCTCGATACCACGAAGGACCTCCGCGGGTACACCGGAACCTTTAGGAACATACATGAAGAACGCGCTCGCGAGTGCAGCATCACTATAACATGTCCTATTGTGCTTCAGTATCTTGCAAGTACAAGGACAAAAGGTGATGGCTCACCGCTCGCCGGCATGCATATCGACCGACGATAGAACGAAGACGTGCTCGCATTGACAGTTAACGACGCCAGTGACCTCCAAGCCCTTGAACTTGGCAAACTTCTGCTTTTGCGCGGCTTTCAGATAGTCACAATCACCCTCGATCTTCTGTAAAACGGCATTAGTGTGCTTATAACGGGGCCCGACGCAGAACAAGCATACCTGCTGTTGACCCCGAGTGGCATTGATGTGCTGCATCTTTGCCTTATACTCAGCATCCTCCGGTATGTAGCCGTCGCCTTCCCAAAGGGAGACACTGTCGGGATCACTACGCCCAGCTTTCTCATACTTGTTGAGGTGGTGATTGCCATCGAGTGTCCAAGCCATCTGGTTGATATGCCTAGATATCCATGTCATTAAACAGAGTAAAGATAGCCTGCCTGGTACGCACCGCAGCTCCTCAGGGACTTGATCTGACCCGGGTAGCTTCACGAAGCCTGGCTGAGGGCAGGCCGGACAATAGACGCGCATGCTGCCCTTGGGCCGATGCGGCATGAGGGCATCAATGCCAAGCGCCTGTCCGGACCGCTTCCGTGCAGTCAAAACACCCCATACCTGTACAACGCGGTGAAAGGCTTCATACGGGTTCTATTTGCTGATGTGAGTAATCTAACTCGAGAGGCTAGCTTGCTCGTATGGTCAATACGTACTGAGATATCTGCAGTGAAGACATTGTCCGTCAACCGCACAACGGCGCCCATGTAGTCGTAGGCGGACTTCTTTGACTCGAGATGGTGCATATGAAAGTCCTTCAGCAGCTCGAAAGAGAAGGCCGTTGATGGCTCGCGGATGGTGGCAGGGAAGAAGCCAGCTCTCATCAGCTGAGCTACGCGATCGGGCGCATTCAGGCATTTGCAGAGCCGCAAACGGGTCGAATGAACACCATTGGGCTCGACTAACGTGAATTCAATTGTCGAGTTGGCATGTGGGCAGGGATCTCCGCCGTGCCCGAGGTTGACCGAAGCCGATATCTTGTTCTCATCGCACAGACGCGATATGTCGTGAGGGACAAAGAACTCGGACTTTGGATCCCAGACCTGAGCCCAGTGCGTGGGCGCCTTCTTATGTGCGTTTAGCCAGCAGACCTCACAAGATACTGTGTACTGTCGGCAGTTGTGACAGGTAACGGTACGTGTGCGGGTAGGTTGAGTATCCGCAGCAGAGCATGAACAAGTTGTGCCGATGAGCGCATCCCAGTGGTGAGCAAGCAAGTAGTCCAGGAGATCAGACATCCGGTCCGAGAAGTCGCCAAGTACACTGCTAGTGCGTGTCTGGGTTTGAGATGTAGTCTTCGGAACATGAGAGACAATCCAAAGGTAGAATGTGAGCTCACGCACTTCTACATTCGCGTCATTTGTGTCCGAGGCAACTTCAGGCTGCCCGCCCGTTTCCGGAGGTGCAGAATCACCAGCCCCTACAGTAGATGAGATCGCTGCTGTCGGCTGCAGATACGTTTTGAGGGCAGGATCATGAAAGGCTGTACGCCCAGCGGTAGTTCGATGTTCGCTGATTTCCTCGCGTGTGTCCATTTCATCTGAATCAGGGGTCGCCTCCCGAACATTTGCAGGAAGTTTCCCTTGAGCAACTTGGGTTGCACGTCGAGGAGCCATGACTTAGAGAACAGAGAATGTGGCGAGTGGACAATGGGTGACGGAAGGAAGAGTGCGAAGTGGGCGGCGATACGCCGACAGCGGTCGAAACAATAGCAAGATGAGACAAAAGGCTGACTTACGACTCAGTACGTCATCATATACCAGTGCGGCACCAACTGAACTTTGCAAAAGAGCACAGATATGCCACAGTAGCACCTCGAAAATATCATCAGCACAACATGAGAGCTGTCAAGCGAGTGCGAAATAAGATACGCCCGAAAAGCTCTGGGGCATCCGGGCATGGACGAGCCGCGCGGATGATGGCGAACAATTGAACATCCCAACATGCCCGCAAAGTCAGGGATACCATTGACAAGAAGGAAGCGCTAATACATCACACGTGAAGCTTGCGTTGAGCGCAGTCACAGCCCTTGGTATATGCACACCATATGTATTACAAGGAATAACACCTATGCCACCACTCGTTACAAGATTCGGTCTCGCTTACCGCCGGCCGAACAGTCAGGCATGTAGAGGTGACAAGAACAGAGAAAGACATGCACATGAATGAAGAGTGGTCTCGCGGATGTGTGCAATGATAATGCAAGTTGGTGCGGAGATCTGACCACCCTACGAAGGAAGCCTATGGCGGTAAGCAGAGAAGGCGTGATGCGTCGCGATGCATTTAGAGTCCGGACGCGTCCAGTTGCACCGTATACGCGGTCACCTGCGTTTGTTGAGTGATTCGGTTCGGCGGAATACCTATATGGTAAACGACGAACCTTTCCTCCTTGCTTCCTCGTTGAGCTTAGCTGCGGTGAGGCGCGAAACGCCCTAATGCGCGGTCGCTTTGGGCACAGCGTCTGTCCGCCTCCTCATCCTCGCTTGGTGGTTGTGCGATACTAATGTAGTAACATAAGAATGCGAGGATTTAGTTGTGTTGGCAGTAAGGGAGGTGCAGTACATGGGAGTTGCTCGAGAGCATGGGAAGGCCGTCGCGGTGCACGACAAGGAGGCCCGGGCCGCCCACGACCCATTATTTGGACGACACAAATAATGCTTTGAGTTCGCTGAACGCGTCTTCCTCTTCGCCACGTACCATTCCCGTATCTTCAATGCGCTACTGGAACAGCTTCTTACACCCTTGCCCGGAGTCGTCCCTCTGTTCTTTATGCTCGAGGCGACGAATTTCTGCTTTGCGTTCGGTACGGCTAGGGAACTTCCGCGCGGCACATCGAGCTTGCAGCTTGCAGCGGAGAAGGCCATGTGCACAAATGGGCTCGGTACCGCGTCACTCGTCGATCAGGCGACGTTCGCCCGCCCGTCGCAGTACATTCTGCGAGTTATCACCCTGATGCCCTGCTGGTGTTTGTGCGATGTGCAACTACAATCCCCCGCTTGGGCGCATGCTCGTTGATGCCCTGGGCGCTCGGAACACTCGACCATTACAACTCGAAGAACTACCCCGTCCTCGTCAGTCGTTTTACTGCGGCCAATCGTGCAGTGTCGCGGTTCAACCATATTATGACACGTCTACGACTTACGCGCCGCGCCTGTCGACCCAGCTCTCGCTCTACGCCGGTGTCATCGTCTGTATCCTCTCCTTCTGCTTGTGCTACAGCAACAATGTCTGGCACGCGCACAGAACATGCCGTTCCTGTCGCAGCTCCTCTTCTACGAGAACGGCACGGAGTACAGTCAGCTCGAGATCCTTAACGACGACTTCACGCTCAACGAGACCAACTTCTCGAGCAGCAGGTAAGCTTCGTGCTTTCTGTTTGCTGTTGGCATGCATTCTAATACGCTCCCCAGGGCCTCCCGTACTACGTCGCTTCGCAGAGGCTTTACCAGCTCTCCCGCACTGCATACATCGGTGCCGCGGTCACGCACTTTATCATCTGGCACGCGTCTACGACTACGCGGCGCGACGCGCGGCGCGTAACTCGAACGCGCATTATGTCAGCCGCGACAGGGATCAATCTGCAGTCCCCGGACCTTCGGGCATCCCGGGCGCCACGCGCGCTTATCGCACGCTCAACCTGTTTCTCCTCCTATTGAGCAGACGTGTCCGCGCGTCTGAACACGCTTCCTGTCGTCCAATCACCACCAAAAGTCCCGCTGCTCGCTACTTCTTCGTTGCGCATGTTGTTCGCGAGGTCGACGACACTTATCACTTGTCAATGTTTCTGCGCTGCCGCGTGCCACTGGGAAGCAGCCTGAGTTCATCCAAGGATCCTCGTCCTCTTCCACCTCGGCGCAGGATCCTGCGGTACCGAAAGAGACATTCGATACACGAAAGAAGGTACGGCTGTTTTACTATTTCGTCTATGGTTTTTTACTGACAAACAATCAGTCACTCGACGCGCTCAGCGCTCTTCTCCTCATCTCGGCCTGAACGAATTGCTGCAGTACCGGAAGAAGTCGTGCCCGCACTGCCGCACCGTCATACGGGAGCGTCCGACCGAAGTCTGGGCGGTGAAGGAGATGGTCGCAAACATATCGCGCTCGGGGAGTGATAATATGGCCGCGAAATGCAGTCTAATTACAGATCCATATCTAAGCGATTACATCCAGTTTATACAATATCAGTGCAGAATATGGAAGCTAACGCTTGCGGCTCGGCATGTCAAGAGAAGTGCACGACGCCTTGCGCTTACCCTTATTGTGCGATTCTAAGAACGTCATCAGCTTTCATTCCTTCTGTAAGGTGATGAATGATCCACCTTTACTCCTCGCATTCCCGAGCAGTTCCTCTCGGGCCTCCAGTACGGATATCGTGCTCGGAGTGCCGAAAACCACATAGCCTAAAGCAGGCCGCTCAAATAACATGACATCACCGAATAGAATTTCCGATCCCCAGTTCTCCACAGCCGCGAAAAGGGTAGGGCAGTCCAAGCCCGCAGACAAGCGCGAGATCACAGCACTAGTAAGACGTCCGTTGTATGGCTTGACAATGGTCTTGTGGCGAACATCCGCAGCCCCATTCATGTGGTCGACGTGGTTGGAGATGGAGAAGTACTCGCTCGTCGCTGGCCATGGCAGGTTGAATATGGTCGGTAGTCCATTGTGCTTGGCGCTCGTCAGTATAGTATCATAATAGCATTTGAGTTGAGCTTTACCTCATAGAAGATGACAACACGCAACGAAGAACTGACAGCAGCTGGGAGAGGCGGGTCGATGATCTCAATCTCCGAACTGGCGCTGCTGCTCGGTGTGCTCAATCGCCATGCCGAAGACGAAGCCTGCGAGGATACTGCGGTAGAGGTTGACGCCTGAGAAGAGGTGGGCTGAGTTTGTGATAACTGCGAAGCTGACGTGCGGGCAGCAGACGGCCGAGTAGCCCGTGCGCGCTCCTGGAGTACAGAACGAAGTTTGGCTATGGACGTGCGCTCAAACCGTGACAGGGGTTCCGTCAAGAAATGAAAGTGCTTGTCCTGGTGTGTACACTGCCATTGCTCAGCAAAGCGACCATTAGCCAGTACATGGATCGAAGACGTACGAGCACTTGATACCGCCCGATATTGAAGTTGTCATGCTTCCAGCACATATTGACCGCGGCCACTGGCGCTCGACACGAAGGATGCTCTGTGATCGTGTAGGCAGGCTTTCGACCAGCGAAAGCACGGACAAAGTCGCGAAGGATATCTTGATTTTGCTGTGACCAGCCTTTGAGAGGATTGTCCGACATGGTAGCGTAGCAGGACGAAGCGGAGACAGCACTTTGAATTCAAAAGAACATCGCCTTTACATGTATAGGTCGAACAATAGTGTACACAAAGCAGAACGGGCAAAGCTCCCAGATATCCCGTGCATGCACCAGCGACCGGCCCAGGGTCGGGTGCACTATTGTTTCGCATGATCCTGGAGCTTCGTGTACAAAGCTGAGGGTCTGCGATGGGTATCCCAAATGACGTTCATTATTGTGAGATGGTTGTGGACTGGAAAGATGTTCGCGTCAATGAGCGAAAACCGTTCGGGCCGGTCAGGATGCGCGGGCCGATGAGTGCACATTGACGCGCATGCTATCGCCGCCCATGGCCACTGCAGCTTGGACTCTCTCTTCATCATTGACCACAACCGATGGCTTTTGTTCAATATCTCTTTTGATCAGCTTGCATCAGCTGTCACTGCGTGGATGGCCCTTCAAGTACGGGTTGATTCCGGCGGGACGTGTACCACACCTCTTGTGCGTTGATGTGTTTGTATCGCGATCTCAAACTGCAGGTGCTAATGCCCACCTGTAGCGACTACGAGGCATAAGCTGTACTAGAGACTTAAATGTAATGCGTATGATTACACAACAAAACCATTCCATTGAGCTCGAACCCGGTTGATACGCCGTGGCCAGCGATTTCGCTGCCCACAACCTGTGGCACAAGCCTCGCCGCTCTCCCATTGTCGGATCCTGGATGCTTGTACGAGCTCTCGGGACATTCAGACCACCAACTCTTAATGAGACCACACTTACATTGTTCTCGTAGACCACACTCAGGTCAGTGGCGAGCCTTAAAAACAGAATGCGCTGGTTTCTTCGCAAACTCTTTGAATCTACCCCCTGCTCCTTTCCATCTCAACGCGCGTACTTCTTCCACGATATGTCCAACAACAAGAGAGGCGCGCCGGATCGCACTCTCTCGAAGGAGCAGTCCAGATACTTGCGCACCATCGTGGAGGGCGAGTTTACAACACACGTATCCACCAACGATCCGAACTTCAAGGGCTACAAGACCATCTCTGGCTGGGTGTCTGATAAGGTGCAATCGATTCTGAACTCGGAGGGGTTTAAGGGCGATGCAGAAGCCGATCCGGAGGGAATGAAACGGGTGCGCTCAATATCAACTTCCGATCGTTCGTGCACTAAGCACTTGTTCATAGACTATCACCACAAGATTCCGAAACCATTACAACAACAAGCTGAAGAAGGACCACATCGCCGCGCTGGCCGCGTCTACAACGACCGCATCAACTGCCTCCCTCCCTCTCGTCAACGATCGGTTTATCAAGCTACTTCTGCCGCCATTGACTGGGCGACAACTCTACGAAGCGGAGAATAAGGAAGGGATTATCAAGCAGAGCTCGGGTGGGGGAGTGGCAGAGTATCAGCGCCTACTCAAGATTGCTTGGGATGGGTTGGACGAGGACGAGAAAGACGAGTGGGTGCAGCGCGCTGAGGTGGAGGAGCATGATCTCGAACAGTGTGTTCTGGTCTATTGACTCGAAGTGGACTCGGCTAACATTGATTCGAAGGAACCGCATATTACTGCGCGATAACCTAGCCAGTCAACTTACTCGAATTTGCTGCGATGCGCGCTTTGGAGGTATGACGATGTTTATGCAAGTATCCTATCGTCAACTCGATGGCAAGATCAAGTCGTTCAGGTTCGTGTCTGCGGTGGACGTCAGCATTGTCATTTCTGACTCCGTGTATAGCGCAGAGGGCGGTTTGCCCGATGCTGCTCTGTTCCTCGACGACGAGCAGAGCAAGTCCGCTTACAGTTCCTTCACTCGGGCATGGCGCCAGCATAGCAATGCTGCTCTCCCTCGTCAGTTCTGCCTCGCTCTTGATTGCATGCTACGATACTCATTCCATGCAGATTCGAAGGAATCTCGCTCGTCAAGCCCGGACGTACCCATTCCTCGCAATGCCAATGGCATGCCGGTCTTCCCGGAGGTCGATTCCGGCAGCACGCCGCACGTCGCTCTGTCGGCGATAATAACTGCTTATCTTGAAGAGGTTTGGACGTATTCCCGTGCTGATTTGGGACGAGATGACGAGTCGCTGCCTTGGAACGATGTCGCTGCTTGCCCCGAGGAATTCTACGACGTCGACTCGTTCCCGTTCCTCTCGTTTGTCAAGGCCGATCTTAAAGATCCTGTCGTAAGGAGACAAGCAGGGCGACGAAGCGTCCGTTTAGGGTTAGGGTTACGGACGGATTCGGCGCGCGCGACGCGCGTCTTGCCACCTCAGCTCGTACCACAACTACGACTGAGGTGAGGCTTCTTATACACACTATCGTTTACTCTTTACTTATCCTGTATAGATATTACAACAGGTATATAGTAATATTAGCTCGTACCACAACTACGACTGAGATATTACAACAGATTATGAGACCTGGAGTCTCGCACTAAGCTCGAACTCCACCTCGCTCGCACGCTCGCTTCGCCAGCTCACACGCTATCACTCGAATACTCTCGTTTAATACACTATGTCCTCCACCAACATCTCCGTGACCGACAATGGCATAGTCCGACTTCCCGTCGACAACCATCTCGTCGGCGAAGAAAACTGGACCATGTTCGAAATTCGCATGACCGACATCCTCGACTTGCGCGACTTACTCGGTGTTGTCGACGGCACGGACCAGAAGCCTCAGGACTCCGAGGCTGACTCCTCCAAGACTCTTCTGAAGGCTTGGCTGGCGAAAGACCGACTCGCGAAGCTACAGATCAAGATGAACCTGAAGGACGAGCCGCTTCGTGCCGTCTATGGTCTTGACTCGTCTCACGATATCTGGACACGCCTGAAGGAGCGCTATCGCGGCAAGGGCTATCAGCGCGCTGCGCAAATCATGTCTGAGTTGTTCCGCGGCACGCTCGCCGCTGACTCACCGCTCGAGCCTCAGCTCAACGACATGATCATCAAGTCCCGCACGCTCAAGGACCTCGGTGTTCCGCTCCCCGACGCCATTCTCGTGATCGGCATGACCATCTCGCTCCCTGCGCAGTACGACACGCTCAAGACGTTCCTCCTGATGGCCGACAAACTCGAGTCGTCAACCGTCGTCGCGAAGATACTCGCAAACGAGTCGTCCCAGAACGCCGACATCGCGTTTAAGGCGGCGATGCCACGCGGCGGTCCGCGGCCGCCACGCGCGAAGAAGGACCCGAAGGAGTCGAAGGAGGCGAAGAAGTGCGGGTACAAGGGCTGCAAGAAGAAGGGCCATACGACGGATGAGTGCTGGAAGCGCAAGCGCGACGAGGAGGAGAAGAAGGCGGCGGCGAACGGCGGGAAGAATGATGCGAAGAACGGTGCAGGTTCTGCCGGCGGACAGTCCGCTGGCAACAAGGACCATGCGAAGGTCGCGCGCGAAGGCCCATACCGCGCGTTCAAGGTCGTCGACATCGAAAAGGCGACGACCGACCTCACCACGTCCTGGGTTATCGACTCGGGCGCATCGCGGCACATGTGCTCGCACCGCTCGTGGTTCAAAACCTACGAGACGTTCGCCACCTCACGCCCCGTCATTCTCGGTGACGACCGCTCGATCCCGGCTCTCGGTATCGGCAACGTCGAAATACGCACGTACGCCGACGGTCGCGCCAACGACGTCACGCTCCGCCAAGTTCTGCATGTCCCCGACATCGGCAGCAACCTCCTCTCGGTCCTCAACCTCTCGCGTGGTGGGGCGGACACTCGTTTCAACAAAGATGGGTGCTTCATCTCCGACGAGCACGGCACGTTCTGCGAAGGACGTGTTCGCGACAACCTCTACGTCGTACGTGCTCGCACACGCCTCGCTACCACTGCACACGTTGCATGCGTCGAGAACGCACCCGAGAGCGACGATGATTTGGACCTCGCGAGCTTCTTTGCTATGGCCGCGAAGGTTACGTCCGTTACGCCCGAGGAGCTGCATCGTCGTTTCGGTCACCGCGCAGTTGAACCCCTCGTCGACATGGTCAAGAAGGGAGTTGTCACCGGCATCGAGCTCGTCGAGTCAAAGACGGCCGAGCCGGCAACGACCTGTAGCCCGTGCATCGAGGGCAAGCTGACGCGCAAGGCCATCTCGAAGGTTGCCGACGAGCGCGCTACTGTCCCTGCAGAGCGTACTTTTACCGACCTCTGTGGCCCGATGGAGACGCGTGCGCGTAAGGGCATCTACTACTTCCAGCCCTTCATCGACGATGCGACACGTTACGTCTCGGTCGACGGCCTCAAGAATCGCGGCCAGACCACCAAGAAGACGATCAACTACCTTGTTCGCGCGTCGCTCGAGACCAACAAGCCGACCCGCTATCTTCGCACCGATGGCGAGTACACGTCCGACGAGCTCGAGGAGTACCTGCTGTCCAAGGGCATCCAGCACGAGATGACTACGGCGGATACGCCCGAGCATAACGGCGTCTCCGAACGGATGAACGGTACACTCCAGGATACTGCCCGCGCGATGCTTTCGGATTCCGGTCTACCCCAGAAGTACTGGTTCGATGCGGTCCGTTACGCCGCACACCTCCACAACGTCACGACGCACCGCTCCATCCCCAAGGACAAGACTCCGCACGAGCTCTGGACTGGTAATAAGCCCGACGTCGCTCACATCCGCGCGTTTGGTGCTACATGCCATGTTCTCGTCTCGCCCAGCCGCCGCAAGCGCAAGAACGTCAAATCGAAGACGGTCAAATGCCGTTTTATCGGTTTCGCGGTGAAGCGCAAGGCTTTCGTCTGTGTCGGCGAATACGGCAACATCTACGAGTCGCGCGACGTGGTCTTCCACGAAGGCGGCGAGAGCTCCAAGCAGGAGCGAGTCGTTATCGACCACGACTCGACGACTGCGGCAGGCCCGGCGGAGATGGAGGATGACGAGTGGGAGATTGTCGAGGCGAAGGATGACGATTGGGAAATCATCGAGCCCATTGCCGATGGCGCTGCTCCCGAACCAGCAGTCGAGGAGCCAGTGGGCGGCGAGCAGCCACCTGCAGTTCAGCCACCCGCAGCGCAACGTCCGCGCAAGCCTCGCCAGAAGGCACCGCCACCCGCACCCACACTCGCATCGACCCGCGAACGCCGCACCACGTACACGCCGTACAACCGCCCCCAGGACAACGCAAACGTCGCGAGCACTTCCTCGCTCGACCAACCACCTCAGACGTACGAGGAGGCCATGGCACGTCCAGATTGGGAGAAGTGGAAGGCGGCGATGGGCAAGGAGTTGGGCAAGTGGATACAGATGCGCGTCTACGACCGAGTTCCACGTCCGATCGCACGCAAGATCATCGGCTCGCGCTGGGTCTATACGATGCGGATCGATGCCGACGGGAATATCGTGTACAAGGCTCGCCTGGTCGCACAAGGCTTCTCGCAGATCATGGGCCTCGATTTCGACGAGGTCTGGTCGCCTACCACGAAGTACGACGCAATCCGTACTGTGCTCGCCATCGCAGCTATTGAGGATCTCGACCTCTGGCAACTTGACGCCAAGTCCGCGTACCTCAACGGCGACCTCGAGCACGAGATTTACCTCAAACCGGCACCCGGTGACGACGAGGAGCCCGGTATCGTGTGGAAGTTGAACAAGGCGGTCTATGGTCTGAAGCAGGGTGGAAGGGCATGGTATCTTCGACTCAAGAAGGAGTTCGAGGACAACGGCTACACGCACATCCATTCCGACCCTTCCGTCTTCATCGCCCTCAAGACTCTCGAGGATGGCGCGCTCTGCATCATTCTCATATATGTCGACGACACGATTATCGCGAGCAACAACGCAGCAGAGACCGAGCGCGTCAAGCAGATCTTGAACACTTTCGAGATGCACGACGACGGCGAGCTGCACATCATTCTCGGCATGGAGGTTACGCGCGACCGCGAGGCGCGCACTATCACACTTTCGCAGGAGCGGTACGCACGCGATCTACTCGAGCGTTTCGGCTACGAGGGTCTTCGCCCCATCTCGACACCATATCTGGTCAACGAGAGGCTTCCGAAGCATGAGGCGGCGGAGATCGACGCACAGTGGTACCAGAGTGGAGTGGGCGCGATTATGTGGCTTGTAATGGGCACTCGCCCGGACCTTGCTTTCACGGTCGGCGCTCTCTCGCAACACTCGGCGACACCTGGCGAAGAGCACAAGAACGCGCTTAAACGCGCGTTCCGCTACATCGCGGCCACTCCGTCGCACGTCCTCGTATTTGACGGCAAGAACGGCTCGGACAAACTCGAAGGTTTTGTCGATGCCGACTGGGCAACCGATCCGGTCGACCGGCGCTCCTATTCGGGTTATGTCTTCACCCTCGCGGGTGCGGCCATCAGCTGGTCCTCGAAGAAGCAGCCCTCGGTGGCGCTCTCGAGTACCGAGGCCGAGTACGTCGCTGCCGCACATGCCGCGAAGCAGGCTATGTGGCTCCGCTCATTCTTTGCGGAGATCGGATACCCGTGCGAGGGCCCAACCACTTTGCGGATGACCAACCAGTCCGCTATCGCACTTTCGCACAAGGCCTCATCGCACGCGCGCACGAAGCATATCGACGTGCGCCACCATTATCTGCGGGAGAAGGTCGCGGCGAAGGAGATCGTCCCGGAGTATGTCCCTACAGGCAACCAGGTTGCCGACGTCCTCACGAAAGGTTTGGCGCGGGAGAAGCACGAGTGGTTCACGGCCGCTATGGGTGTTCGCTGCACTGCTTGAGTGGGCGTGTCGTAAGGAGACAAGCAGGGCGACGAAGCGTCCGTTTAGGGTTAGGGTTACGGACGGATTCGGCGCGCGCGACGCGCGTCTTGCCACCTCAGC
>KV424905.1:0-16885 GCA_001632445.1 Peniophora sp. CONT | reverse complement strand
GCGGGAACCGAGTATACCATCCTGTAGAGCGGACCCAAAAGCAGGTACTCCCCGCTCTACAGGTCGGTAGCATAAGCGGTTGTCCCAGCGCTTTTGGAGGAGGAGGAGGAGGAGGAGGAGGGGGAGGAGGGGGTGGTGTTCAAGAACGGGGATAGCTATGGACAAGTGGTTAGTGTAGTATTGTAGTACGTACCTTATTGCCCTATTCCACCAGCTTTTATCCCGAACGGATGAGGGATGTGCGAGCGGTGGGGGGAGAACCAGGCGGACAAAAGGGAGGGAAGTGCGGGTAGTGTAGCGCAGGAAAGAAGGCAGCTATTGCCAAGCTGAGTACACCAGTCGATTTGCATTTGAAATTAGTTCTAAGTTGAATGCTTTTAGCAAAATCCAACCGCTACAGGGGAGGACCAGCAGGGCAGCTATGCTGCCTGCCAAGTGGGGGGAAAGAATGTGTCATAACTTTATAACGGACGCACCTATTGATAGACGGATTACACCGTTGAACTCCCATTAAAAATGCGTCATATACGTCCAGAAACGGTCCCAAACTGTGGTGGTGGGTGGAGGGGTAGTCGGGCAGTGGGCGGGAGGGCGGGACCCGATGAGCAGGCAGAGCGGGATTTGGGCGAGCCGGCGGGATCAATGGGCGGCCGCGCGATGAGTGCGAGGTGCGGGCCGAGGTGTGGCCGTGCGGTGGGTGCGCGTGGGTGGTCGGGCAGCCCTGGTGAGCCACGGATTGATGGCAAGCTCACCTCATGGTTTACACAGGGCCTATTTGGGCCTTCCCGGTACTAGCCGTGAATACGGCAGGCTTTATACTGTATAGAAGGTCAGTAATCCATATATTCTACTTTGAGCCAGCGCCTCTACTCAACAAGTCCTTGCACTTACAAGCTCTTCACTCGGGCATTGCAAAACTGACTCGGCTTTTGTTGCAAGTGCAACAATTGGTGACTATTCGGTAGGAAACAGCTCGACGACTTCCGCCTGCCTGTCGGACTCGACACCGACATATTCCTCTATCAAACACCACGTACGGATGGCTCAATGCACTGGGTCATACGGGAGAATGCACGCACATCCCCGCACGTCCCGACGGCTACCCAGCTTGCGGCAGCAGCCAGCTTCGCAAAAGACCGTCTCATCCGCACTCTTCGTATGCAGCTCGCAACAGCGGCCCAAGGACCCGCAGCCGCACTAGTAGGTGCACCAGCCGTTGCTCCCATTGCCTCTCGTCCCCAAACAGTCCGTGTGCCGCTCCCGTAGTCATTTTCGGGAGTACCTACCAAGGAGGGCATATACAAGCGGGCGCCACGTGACTTCATATTTAGCATCGCCCTGTACATTCAGCATCAGCAGTACGAGATGAATGAGAACTTTGCCGATGACCGCAAGATCCGTATCTTTGCTGGCTTCCTGGAGCAGGGAGCGGACAGGTGGTACAACCAGCTGGTAGTAGAACACGATCGACAAGCGCAAGGACCACTTGCGTATCATGGGCCGCTTCGGTCCATGGACGCGCTTGCCGATAAGTTCCTGAACGACTACAAGGACGTCAACATTTGTGCCACTGCGAAGCATTACGAGCCATCCCTGACTCGTTGATTTGCCATGGATTAGGGCCCGTCCAACCGTGCCTGACAATTTGGACCCTTTAGGAAGGTGTTTCTCATGTAATGTTCACGACACGACTTTTCGACCGATTTGGACATGATGGACCCACAGGTCATCCCTCTCTGTTCTGATTGCTCAATAAGCCTGATAGTACTAATAGATAGGTTTGTGATGTTCTTATACTGATTATATACTATTTTTGTGCTAAGCCTATACTAAGATTGTGCTGATGTTATCTTGATCTTATGCCGAGATCAGTCTGTCTTGCTGTTATCTAGATCCTGGTGTTACAATAGTGTACAAGATATAAGCATGGTAGGAGATTCTACTGATATCATGTGCCGAGCACACCACTCTGGATTTCAACAGTGCTAGCTGCTGCTTTGATACAGACCTTTCAATCTTTGTCAGAAAACGCTAGCCTACCGCCTGTCTCTGACACTTTACATTTGACAGCCTTGAGCCCACCCTACCTGTGTGGTTGAGGAGCTTGTACACAGTGCACAGGTTAAACTGTGTGCTAAATGTATTTATCTGGACCATCACTGGTGAGTGTTACAGAGACACCTGCCAAACAAGAAATTGCACTGAGCTACTGACCATATACTTCATGACATAAGTGTACCAATATATGCTGTATCCAGTGGTAATTTTAGTTTGATTTTTCTGGATATACTTGGACTGGCACTCGTAGTTCTGTCACAAATCTCGCATTATCTTGCCTGCACCAGTGTCAATACTTTTCAGTAAATTCAGATTAAATTTTCATTAAACTTGGAGTACATGAAAACCCCCATATGAGAAGAATTATCTCCAATAGTCCAGCGGAACCTACTAGGCTGGTACATGCTTCTGGTCAGACTCCTTGTAAGCAGTCTACCCTGACAGGGCAGACACATCTCAAGCTATTCAATATCTCCATGGTACTCATGTATATCTGACATGTCTGCCTGCAAAAAGAACAGGAGGAATACACCTACATTTAAGCCCAGTAGAGGCTCAAAGGCAGTTGGATTGGAAGCATGGGAATTTCCGGCAATTTCCGATCAAAGAGGCCCGGATGGGCAAACCGGCCGGCCCAAACTATGATGCAGCCTCGGCCAGGTCCCACATCACTGAATAGCCGGTTTTGGTCTGTGAGCCCACGATTGCGATTGTGTTGCATCTTATCTCTTGCTTCCGTCCTCTGTGTCCGTCCTCCGTGTTTGTACCCGTCCTCCGGCCTCCGGCCCCGCCCTGTCCCATTTTTTACTGTAGCAACTGCGCGCCCTTTTCCTAAATAGGTAGCATCCTAGTTGAGCTCCCCTGGTTCCTGAATAAAGTAAATCCCTCCTGATTGCGATCTTCGCAGCCGTGCCACCACGGCGGTAGCAAACATCTCTCAGATGGGCTGCACTCTTGGAGAGCGAATAACTCTGAGCCAACAAGCTCGAAAGACCTTTGAAGTGCTGACATATAACAGCAACTGTCTTCCCTGGTCGTCGCGCTCTGGCTCCCCTCAGTCTGATGTGCGAGACCTCGTATTCGACTCTCACTGGCGCTCTCGAGGGCTCCCTTGCAAACCCACCAATTATATCAGCCCCTCCGTCTCCCTTAACCCCTCTGTCGTCGTCCATGGCCTTTACACCGTCTCCATTCAAGTCCGAGTCTTCTGCCGGCTCTTCCATCAAGGACAAATTCTCTCACCTGAAAAATATCCTCTCTGGGCTTCCGTATCTCACTTCTTATACTGGCAACCCTGACAACGAGTTTGAGGTGATACCTTTGTGCATCTATTCACCACACTCTTGCTTCTCCAACTCTGACATTATTTGTGGCCCCTCTGAGCCCGGTCCATTCCCGACAGCCATCGTCAAATTCTCCGACTTCGCTCCCTACCTCGAGATGCACCAGTTCCCCAATATATACTGCTTCTGCCGCAAGATCACCAAGTTCTACACACCGTACTCTGATGCCGCCCACGACGTCAACCGCAGCCGGCCATGTGTCATGTGTCCGGATTTCGTTTCCGGCAAGAATGTCCTTGATCCTGGGGCTCCTGGCTGTTCGTTCTTCAGTGCGTGCTTCTTTATTCCCATAATCTCGCTCTACTTAATCTTGACACTAGTGGATGTCAACGAGAAGCTCAAGATGGCCCGCAAGCAGTCGACCCCACCAAGTCCACTCCTATCCGCTTCGTGAGGGCCAGGCTGGTACGTACTCACATATTTACTTTGATATATTCAATTCCTAATGTATAGCATGATGTAGATGATGGTCCCTCCGAAGTCATGCAAGTGTTCAACAAGTGGCAGGAGTCAGAGGGCCTTGGCGCTTCTCAGGGTACGTCACGGACCGCCATTCACACCGATCTTGTTCAACACTCATGGCACCCAGATGAGCGCACGTTCTGGGCTAGCCCCAGCAGCACATCTACCGCCCACGTCAAGTCGCAACTCTTCACATTCAAAGGTATGTCCTCTTGTCGATCTCGGCCCTCACAAGTCTCTCATGTGAAATAGGTGTCTCCGATGTTCTTGACAGTGACAACGAAGAGCCCTTGCCGACACAGCTCACATCGCCCTGTACGTTGCCCGCATTTTTCTTCCCATGCATACTTCTCACGTTCCCGCAGTTCAGGGTCGTGATGAATACATTGGCGACTTTGCGCGCTTTATTCGGCCTCTGCCTGAGGAATTGCAAGGCAAGTGTCGCAGCCAGGTCTCGCTTCTCTCGCAGTCTGAGATGATGCACTTCATTGGTCTTTTCATCTCGGAGGGCATCAACTTTGCACAGGCCATGCGCCTCTTTGATAACTGCGGCTCATGCGGCAAGATCTTTGCATCGCCCGTCCTTCCCATGCACGTCTGCATGCCTACCGCCCTGGCACCTACATCTTCTCCATTCAAATTTTTCCACGAGAAGCCGGCTCTCAAGCGCAAACATTCGGACGACTCGGAGATCGTCGACACTTTCGCGTCGCGCAAGGTCAAGGTATGCTTGCTCACGCTTGTTTATAACTAGCCCAGCTGACCTTTCATAGAAACTGGTCAAGCTTGGCCCGACTTGCACGTCTGCCGACAAGTTGCGCGCCATCAAAGCCACCGCTCACTCTTCCAGCAGCCGCTGCGTTGCTCGCCCATCTGCCCCTCACATCTCTGATGCCCGTCCTACCGCTAAGGGCAAGGCACCTGTCGAGGTCAGCCCCTCCACCAAGTGGAAGCAGACTATGAACGCGGAGGGTAACGAGGTCCTCGAGATTGAGTCTGATTAGATACACTTGTCTTGAAAGTTCTTTCTCTTACCATACAAATTTATAGACCGTGTTTATGTAGTGCTGTTAGTACAAAATTGTCGTGCCCTCATGTCAACCGTAACATGTCATGTCCACGCCTTACGCGCCGCGACGTGCGGCGCGTAACTCCAAGCACGCATTCTTCGGACCGCTGGACATCCCGGCGCAAACCTTGTCCTAGCGTCCGCAACGCGCAGATCGCAGGACGCGTGATGGCTTTCCATGCGCATCTGCCTTGTTGACGCCTCGGCGCGTTGATCTCCATACTCTATGTCCTTACAACCTCATCGCCTTGATATCGACGCTCCAGCCCGTCCATTTTGTCTTTTCGTTCGTAATTTGCTCAATTCACTGATTTCCTTCATCTGAACCTCTGCACCTATGTGCATAACTGGAGAGCTCATGTTAAGTTGCCTCTGACAACTAGCCAGAGGCTGAAAAAACGGAGTAAATGCGACTTCGGAAAGTGGCAGGGCTGGTGTTCGTCGTGAGAGACCACATCATCGTCGTTTACATGAATCTATAAACCATGACGAGAGCCTTGCGGCGCAGACACGCGTCGTGAAAGACTTCGTGCACGCGAAGCATTATTTGTGCGGCCAAAATAACTCTTCAAGCCTCTTGCGCGTCGCGGTTGACCTTCCTGGCTTCGACCACCACCAGTCGTGTCCCCCCCTCCTATCCCTCCCACATGCCTTGGTCTACATGTATCTATCTATGAGAATATACTCTATTGCTATTTGAAACCCTTGACTAGAACCAGCTGGCTCGTGAATAGCGCTCTAGTCAGCCCCTCGAGTGCCGCCCCGTGTGCACCAAATGCCGAGAGAAGGGAATAGTTAAGGAAGACGGGTGCTTCATCCGAAACAGACAGCACATAGTGGCGAAGGGCACACCAGCCAATGCAACTGAGCCGGTGAGAGTGCGACAGCAAAGTGCGTTTCGCCTATATGCATCCTTGCTTAACTCGAAACATTCAACAAGCTGCAGGTGACCGCGTCTATGGCTATCATCACATTGTATCTTGACCTGCTCTCGGTATGTGGATATCCACAACGTCTACTAGCATGCTCGCTTACCACATCTTCCAGCTCAAGAAATGCTCTCTTATCACTATCGGCAAGCTCATTGCGATGAGCTCAATGTATACATAATTCCCAACTTTTTCTTCTTGCCCTCGCACACTCTAGTTCATGCGACTGCGCAAGCTGGCACGTACTTGCGCGTGCTCGTTGTTTTGCACCAGCATTGTATATGCTCTGTGCCCTGCGACTGAGTCGGCGCCCGAGCGTGCTGGCTTCTCTCTCTCTTCCTGTTACTTTATATACATTGTACTTCAGTAGTATTCCTGCGAATGTATATGCTACAAAATTGCCTTATGTCTTAATAGCAAGAAGCGAAGGAAGCAGAGCAAATACGACTGGGGGAAGTGGTGGACTTGATGGTCGTTGCGTCAAACCTCGTTGTCGCTGTTTACAGCTCCTGTAAACGCCAACGAGAGCCTTGGACGCGTCCTCGCCAACAGTTCGGACCGTGCTTCCAGCTTTCTGTCCCATGACAGATGCAACTGCCTGTGGAAAGACCATTAATATTCCGCAAGCAGTTGCGTCCACACGCACGACATACATTCGTTCGTCGACTGTGCGTTTGCCGCTCACCTTCATTCGCATCTACCACCATTTGACCTTCTTGGCTTCAACCACCACCAGTGGGGTCTCCTCTCCTCTCCATCTCGCACGCCATGCTCTTAATATATCTATCTATTACAATATACTATATTTGAAACCCTCGACGCCCCGCCGTGTGCACCAAATCCCGCGAGAAGTGAATAGTGGACGAAGACGGACTTGACCTGGTATCAGTATGTAGCCTTTTGCTTGCTACTCGTGCCCGCGTATCGACGATGTCAACAAGTACATTTGTTCACCACATCTTCTAGCTCGACGTATGTATTCCCGCCTCTTTCTCGCACCCTCACGCAACCGCGTGAGCTGGCGCGTGCTTCTCTTCTCGTGCCAGCAACAATATATGTGCTGCGCAAGGTTATCGCTGCTGGCGAGATCTTTGGGGCTTGGTTCATGAGCACTACACCGAGCCCGACCGCTTCAACCGGCTTCCCAAACTCGATTGCAATGTTGGCCGCTACGAGTTCGCATGCATCTGGCTCCAACGGGACCATCATCATCCTCTCGCCATGTTCTCGCCGCACCCGCAGACCCACAACATTAGGTCGTCGACAAACAGGCAATGCTTGCTCGTACGGTATGCCTGTCCGTCAATATTATTTGACTGTAGTATTGACCTCGTCTACAGACTGGTTCATCGAAGGGTCGAGCTCGGTCAATCCTCCGCCGCCTGATGCATTCGTCGTCGTCATCGGCATACATGGCTCCGGAAAGTCCTACACCAGCAAGCTCTTTGCGTCAACACCCAGCTGGCCATGCATTGACACCGACTTCTCGCTCGAGGAGTGCTACGGCATGCCAACGAATCAAGATGCTAAAGAATCGCACAAAGTTTGGCTTGACGCTACGTAGGAATACAGTGTATGCGCTCATCAATAACACCTTGCTTTTAATTTGCATCATTGTCTGGCTGAGTGGAAGATTACGCATACTGACATATTGTACAATACTCTGCTACAATACACCATGAGACTCCTTGCGTTCCTGCTTCTGCTCAGCTTCAATGTCCAAGATGCCGGTATAGTATCACCCGATTTTGTGTTTGCCGCCAGTAGGGTTCGTCTTTGAATCCGTCGCGACAACTGACTTGGGCTCGTGTACTGCGGAGTATGGTTATCAGCCCGTCTCGAACACGTACCTGTCAGTGATGCAACTTACCTGGACTGGATGCCCGATAGCTAACTCCTGCAATAGCATGTTGAGACACTGACTATCACTCAGTTCAGCAAGCACCTCGGAGATGCCAAGAGTTGCAATCGACTTACCGTGACCGCCTACTTCAAGCTTCTCGAGTTTCAAAGTAATTTTCTGGACGAGGTCGCCTATCGTCACCATATTATCGCTGTTAGGGAGTGAGGTACAATCATCCAGGAGGCCATTAAGCTTTGACAGCCCTGGTAAGACCGCCTGTGTGGTCAGGTCAATGCGGGCGAGGACTTGTTCCTCAATGGCGCGAATGTTCTGTTCTGTACTTGGTGGTGCAGGGATATTCTGTGTCGTTGTCAACACTCAATATCCTCGATTAGAACACATTTCACTTACTGAATCTTCATCAGACTCGTCCGAATCCCTATTTTCGTATTCAAACTCCACAACATGGCCTCTGAATGTGTACCTCTGCTCCTCAGCTAAGTCGTCCTTTGCCGTTTCATTGCACATAGGTAGGACCACGAAAACTCATAGTGAGTTGCTTGACTGGCAACAAGAGCTTACTCACTTTTCCAAAGTGCAAAGTTGAGTTGACTTGCCTAATTCGGTACACTATTAAAGAATAGATATATAATAATGTATCATAGTAAACATAGGTAGCCGTACTGGTGGTTCATTTCCGGCCCTTGCCGAGATCGCCATCACCATCAATCCGCGGCTCGCCGCTGCCCACCTGCCCACCGCGCCCACCACACAGCTTTCCCACGGCCCGCACTCCGGGCTCGCCGTGCGCACGCCAATTGATCCCGCCCGCCCGCCGAAATTCCGCCCTCCCTCCCACTGCCCGACCACCCCTCCACCCACCTCCCCTGTTTCCGACCGTTTCTGAACGTACATGACACATTTTTCAATGTGAATCCAACGGTGTAATCTGTTTGGCGATAGGTGTGTTATTCATAAAGATATGACCCATTCTTTCAGCCACCTGGCAGGCAGCATAGCTGCCCTGCTGGCCCTCCCCCTGTAGCGGTCAGAATTGGCTGATAAACTTCAACTTAGAACTACTGTCTGATGCAAATCGACTGGGCGTATCCGCTTGTCCGTAGGTGCTTGCGTTCTTGCGCTGTGGGCACCGCAGTTTTTGTTCTTTTCCCCGCCCGGCATTTCCCCCACCGCTCGTGCACTCCTCGTTGGTTTGGGCTACAACTTGGTGGAATCAGACATCAAGGTACGCACTACAACACTACATTAACTCATTGTCCGTATCCCTCACTGTTCTCGAGCGCCATCCTTTCCACCCCCTCCTCCTCCTCCTCACCTTCCCCAAATTCGTGTTCGTGCACCGCTTGACCGTTCGGCCTGTAGAGCGCAAGAAACCCGTTTCAGAACCTCTCTACACAACTGTCAATTTGGTACGCTTTGCCTGTGCAATTTGCGCTTACAGTACCCTTCTCCCTTGCACCTCTCCTCATCCCTGGGCCTTACAGCCCTTTTCTACCCATTCCTATCCTCTCTCTTCGTTCTTTTCGATTCATTTGACTTTCATACACTCGGCCGTACATCTATGACTCATTATTACCGTGTTAGCATGCTACAGTACCTGTAGATAGGCCAATTATATTATATTGTGATTTTTGAATGATTAAAAAATGTTTTCCCTTCGACAAATTTTTAATACCATCTGAAAGGCCTTGAAAAGGCGATTCTAGCATACTATATTATGTGTCTATAGATGGGGGAGATGAGGAGGGGAATGGGGTAGGAGTCGGGGCAGGCTGGAGCTTGGGCTAGTCGCGACTTGCGAGTATGAGTCTCAGCTTAGCTCCCGAGTCTCCTCAAGACTTGTACCTCCCTCCCCACTCACTACACCATTTACTATAGAAATTGGAGTGTTAAAATCGTCTGATTCTACGCTATAGTACAGTATTATATTTAATGTACGAAATAAATGTTTATAAAACAGCCATTAAATTGCTTTAGGCCTATAGATGGCCTCTCAGGCCATACTCTAACTAATTTTAAGCCCTCTGAATAATAAAACATATGCATTGATGCTATAGTACTCTATATGAAAGGTGTGAGGTGTAGTGGATAAGTGGATGGAGCTGGGTGGGTGCAGATAGGGGAGGCATGAGGGGCAGGTCAGGGGATACAGGCCTGTATGAGATCTACACAGAGAGAAGTGAAGGGGAAGGTATATATGAATGAAAGATACCGTATGGGAGAAGAGATACGAGCACACCATCGTGTAGAGCGGACCTGAAATTAGGTGTTTCCCGCTCCACAAGACGATAGGTGCAGCAGTTCCTGGAGCGCTTTTTTGCGAAGGTGAGGAGGAGGAGGAGGGGGAGGAAGTGGATGGTGCTCGAGAACCACGAAGAGCGCTGAGATCTGATAACATAATTGAAGAGTACGTACCTTAATACCATAATGATCCAACTTATAGCCCAAACGGTGCAGGGGTGCAAGCACGGCGGGTGGAGAGCTGGGAGGAGGAGAGGGGGGAGGAGCGGGGGGGCATAGCACCAGACCGGATGCAGCTATCACCAAGCGAATAACACCGGGCGATTTGCATTTAACAGTAGTCCTAAACTGGAGTCTTTCAGCCGATTCTAACCACTACAAGCTGAGGGCCAGCAGGGCAGCCAAGCAGCCTGCCAGCCCCAACGCTGATGAGTCCATATCCTTTTGACGAGTGTGCCTATTAATAAACGGATTGCAGCGTTGGATTCGCACTGCAAAATGCGTCATTTCCGTCTAGGAACTGTCGGAAACGGGGGAGGTGGGTGGAGGGGTGGTTGAGCATGAGATAAGCAAGCAGGAGGAAATGCATTATGGCCCGTAAATGGCGCGTACAGGGCATACAAATCGGCATGTACTAGATAAGCAGGGAAGGACAGGTGGCCGGTTGAACGAGAAGCGTGTAAAGGGGGGTAACGATTGAGCGCAAGATGGTACAGATAGAAAGAAGGTCGGTTGAAAGCCTGTGGAATGTGCGAGCGGTTGCGTGCCCGCGATGATGATGGGAAGCCGGGCTGTTGAGCGCCCACGGTACGAGCCGGCAGTTGTAAGCCTGGCATCGACACGGGCGGTTACGCGCCCACGATACGGTTGGAATGGGATAAAGAACGAGTCAGGAGAAAGAGCATGGGATCAAGAGCGGATGAATATACTACACCATGATTAGCAAGAAGAACGGTGCAGGTAAAATGACTTGGCGTATCTAGAATTAAGTGCTCGACAGGCGTGCACGATGCTGGCCCATGTACGCCTGCAGGGCCTGCACGCTGTTGCTGAGCGTGATGGTCGACGTAGGCGCCGGCGCCCTGACCGGAGCCCAGTTCCTAAAGAAGTTGTTTCAGTTCGTGCCGATCATCTGCGAAGTGCGAGCGCACTTACCTGGCAAGCTGGTACAGCTCCTGCTTCATCAAGGACACGATCGGCGCCGACTCAGAGTCCTCGAGCGCCGCCGCGTGCTTCTCGTAGAGCGCTCGGAGTGTCGTGTCCGTAAAGGTCGTCTTGGCCTTGTGGCCCGTGAAGTAGTCCATGAGCGCAACCTCCGTCTGTCTAAGGCGTCAGCGTTATGTTTAATAGTTGTCATATTATAATAGCCATGTACCATCACGGCGCCGAACGCGATGACCACGTGGAGACCTCCTTCAAGTCCTCGTCCTCCGAGCCCTCGGGGATGAATGCCGGGTCGGGGAACACGGCCTCGGAGAAGTTGATGCCATGGGAATCCTTGCCCATGCACGACTTGGCGATGAACTTGATAATGGCGTCAACGAAGTAAGGTGCTGCCTGCATGGGCATGGTGTAGACCATCCCCACGTCCAAGGGGTTGTTGGGCGCCTTACGCTAACAAACTCCATTAGTAAGGTGCCAGCAGAAGTTGTCGGTGCTGTACTTACCGAGAGCTTGCCCTCGTAGACAAACATGTTGTCCTTGCAAAGCTCCGTGATCGTGTTCACTAACCGGAGCCTGTCCAGAGGGTCCCTCGACTCTGTGAGCTGGCCAAGGCCCTCGACCGCATTCGTGATGCAGTCGCGCATGATGGCGGCGTTCTTGTTCTTGAAGGCGGGGCGCCTGCCGTTGACCTATGCAGATGCTCGCAGTGAGTGAAGTGATACGTGATCAAGACTTGATGGACGTACAAATCCTGCATGCTGGTCCAGGTACATGTCGTCGGACTTGCAGCGCGTCTTGATTTCGGCGAACTGCGTGGAGGTCTTGACCACCTCGAGGATTGACATACCGCCGATGCGAGCCCTACCAGTGTCAATCCCGTTGACGATAGGCAGGAAAAAGCCACACTCCCCAAAAAATGACTGGTGAGAGAGCTCATACCCGCTGGCGAGACTGGGAAGGGACGCGAGGGCCGGGGAGATCTGCAAGTGGATGGACGCGCAGCGGAGGTTCTTGATGTCGTAGACCATGCGTGTACTCGCCGCCTGGGTGAGCTCATGGACCGTCATCTGCGCGTGCTGGATCTGCTTAGCGCTGAGGATGGCGGCGTTCTCGGCAGCGGCGACCTCGGGCTCCAAGATGATGATGTCGTCGTCGTCCAACGGGTTCTGTTGTGAAGATATGGTTAGTCTTTAAGTGTCTAGCGTGACGAGCACGTACCCCAGTCTCGGGCTGAGGCCTGTTGCCGCCGGGCGGCGGCGGCGGAGGCGGGGGTGCCGAGGTGGCGCTCTTCTGCGGTGAGAAAAAGGAGTTAGTAAAAATGTGCACTAAGCGCCAGCGCTGATAGCGCCATGGGCACCCGTTGCGGTGAGTCCCCCACGTCTGCTGCACTGGCACTGGGTATAACCCGAGTGCCGTGCGAGCAGATGTGGAGGCGGTCGCGGTGGTGGGTGTGAGGTGGTGGTGGAGAAGAGAGAGGGCCGGGGCGCGGCCATGATGGTGGGAGGAGGAAGCACGCGAAAATGGACTTAGCGCCGCAGTGTGGCAAGCCACGCGCACTCAACTTAGTGTCCGCCTCATGTTGCCTCCCACCACCACCACCCGACACTTTACAGTGTCGAGCAGGTCCATCCGGTGCTGCGCATTGTATGGGCTCTACCCTTGACAGTGCAAAGCCGGTGGGGCTGTCATCTCCCTACGCGTGACGATGCGAACCGTCGCGCGCCCCAGCTCCGAGAGCACGCACGGCCGTCGGGTTACACCCTGGCCTGCTGCGTGCTCGACGAGACTGAACAGAAAGGGCTCACCTTGCCACCGGACCAGGCCGCGTTACCCTGTAAAGGGTGGAAAGTAAGTACATTTTCAATTGAGAGAGGATAGTTCACTAACCTTAGCGTCAGTCGACGTCCAAGCGCTCGGGAGCTTGCGCGGCGCCTTCTTCGGCGGGGGACTAGGATCAAACTCCTCCTTGCTGTCGGCGACCTCCTTGACGCTCTCGGACTCGGACTCGGACTCCGACTCGGGCTGGGGCTGAGCGCGCTGCTTGCTCTTTTTGTTTGTTAGTAGGTAGATCTGGCCCCAATTGTAAGTACGTCTTACCTTAGACATGATCGGCGTTGATGCTGACTTCGACGCTGCAGCGTCGGGCGCCTTGCTGGAATTAGCGGCCGCGTTCTGTCTAGATGTTAGAGTGTGAGCTGCAATGGAGGTATGTAGACGTACCTACACCGACTTAGACTTGACAGGCGTCTCGTCCTCATCGGACGTGTCAGCGAATACACAGCGCAGTGCGTCCACCTTCATCTTCTTGGCCTGCGCTGTGCCGGGCTTGATGACGGGCTCCTTGCCGGTGGGCTTTGCCTGCTGCAATGAAGGTGAGCTACGATATACAGAAGCTAGACAATGAGGAAGCTTACCGCGGCATCCAGGAGCTTCTCGATCTTGTAGTAACCCTTTGACCGACCCTTGACGACCGGGAACTCGCCTTCGGAGATGTGGAGCGAGAACTCGTCAGCCTCGATGTCTATATTCTCGTCGTCGTCATTGGCGTCGGGCTTGTACTCGCCATCACCGCCATCGTCGGAGGCCTCGACGACCTTCTCAACCTTCTCGACCTTCTCGACTTCAGTGGTGTCCTCGTCCTTGTTCTTCTTGCGGACGGGGATCTCGGCGATCTCCATCACAGTTGCAGCACACTTGCGAGCGGCAGAGGAAGACTCCTCAGGTACGGCGGCAGACTTTCCAGTCTTTGGCTTCCCCTTGGACTTCGTGGACGCTGCGGCGACTGGCTTCGAGGGTGCGGCAGAGGCTGTGGTGGTACGGCGAGGGCAGAGGCAGGCCATATTGAGGATGAGAGTCAAGGGGAAAGGAGTGACGCGAGGGGGGGGGGGAAAGCGACACATCGGACACCCTTTTTTTGACTCGCGTTTTATCCTGCGTGCACCCCATACTGCAGGAGCAGCCATAGCGGCTCCCTGAGCCAATATTTGGCGCTGTTTGCAGCGACAGCCGCTTTTCTCTAAAGAATATCAGTAAGGATTCTGCCTCCGCCTGTCACAACGGGCCGTGCCGCCGCTCCTCCTCTCTCCTCTACCCCCACATCCCGCGGGCTTGCCTGATCTCCGTACACGCCTATGACGTTGCTACAGGCTGTATGCTACCTGTTAGCGCCTATGACATTGCTACAGGCTGTATGCTACCTGTTAGTGTTCTGGTGGAGGGCAGCACCCCCGGTGGCGTGCTCGCTGCTCAAATTCTGGGTGTCAGCTCGTATCTGGGCTGTGATCGCGCCTGTATTGCTGTACCTTCCCGACGGCTGTACCATCTTCGCTCTGGAGCTGTACACTCTTGTACGAGCGCTCTCATGGCTCATTCACGAGGGCGGCTATCTTTTCTCAGGGCTGTAGTTGTCAATTTACTAACAGTAAGGCCTGATCAATAGGGCAAGTCTGGTTAATACAACCAGGTTAACCACAAAGCACTTATATTCTGTTCTCCCTTGCTTGTTAGTGGCTTTGTGGTTAATACATTATTTTCGCTAATTATGAAGCTTGTTAGTATGTCCATTTAGGGTAGTGACACAGCCATCAAATGGGTGCCATCATTGTTAGCTAACCAGCCTGTTGGGCCCATCAATGCCATCAATCCCCCATCATCATGAAAAGTGATTCGTGCCGGCCAGAGTCCCCAGCACAAGCAATAGAATGCCAGTGCTGGCCAGAACGCGACCCTCTGGCCAATGGGTGACCTCTGATTAGGTCTGGAATACAGCCAGGGAGTACGGCATACCAGTACTGGCGAGGGCTGGCCAGAAGCATTGGACCTGGCTAGTTCATGCCATATATCGCCTGATGCAGGGCTGGGGCTTCCTTGGAGCCCGTACCATTATTGATAACCACGAGTTTATTGTGCAAATAGATTTTACACAACGGAAAGCGCAGATCTGTATGAGTAGAAGTCCGATACGATGACAAGATGGTAAGGGAGTAGAAGTCCGAGAATAAGGCGTGCGAAGAGCAATGGGTGACTGTAGAGTATAAGATGCGAGCGGGAAGCGAGGTGTGAAGAGTATAACAACAAGAGTACCAAAGGCATCACCTATCGGCCCGGGAGCGGCGCTGCAGAGCAAGTGAGTGAAGGTTTAGGAGATAAAAAAGCAGGACAACACACCCATTGATGATGATAGCGGCATACGGTCGCTTGTATACAGTGGCGACGATGTACGCCCGATTCGTGAAGGGCGTGTAGGTGAAGGCGTGCAAGGAGGTGGAGCCGAAGGCGGCGTGCGGGGAACAGGAGGTGTTGAGCGCCCAGAGCAATCGCCAGTCGTTCCCGCAGGCTCGCTTCGTTCGCCAGGTATCATAAGTGGACACCGCCTTCGGGGCGACTTGACGCGAATTCTGCTTGAGTCAGGTGATTTAGCAGACTGTGAACGGTCACAAAATGAACAACGCACTCGTTTCAGGGGATCGTTCTCGTTACCAAAGAGGCCTTTGCAATGTTCACGCCGGACTGCTCAAGCGCGCGTACCTTGCAAAAGACCTTGTCCCAGGTCTTGGTAGATGAGTGCAAATAATGCCTGAATGTGAAGCTCAGTTAGTACAGATAGGCCAACGCAAAGGTGAATGACATACTTATCGCCCTCCGGGTGCCACATCGCCTTGAGTCTAGAGTACACCGCAAAAGATGGCCGGGACTCTGGTCAGAGGGCCTCGCCTGGCGCTATAAACGACTGGCACGGCGTCAGCGTGCACTTGCTCTGGATACTGCAGGAGTACAGGAGAAACAAAGTTCCCGCATTTTGACGCGTGTATAACGCGTAAGTCGCGTGAAGAAACGCGAAGTCGCATGAAAAGTGCGTCGGCGACGAATCGGCAGTGAAAGGTGAGGACGGAAGGGCATGTTGCAAATACGAAGAAGGGAGAGAAGGGCACGTAAGAAAGATAAGCGAGCACAGCACTCACCCGAGGCCATGGTGAACGGGTGCGCCTGGCAGCGGCGATGGTGGGACGCGGTGGTGGTGGTGGTGGTGGTGGTGGTAAGAGAGCAAGAGGCGAAACCCTCGCCCGGCCGCTGATCTCGACGCGTCTCTCAAACACGGACAAATAGCCAAAGTCGGGTTCGCCACGCCTCGTCGCCAAGTCTTCAGCACTTAGTAGTCGATAGTTGCTGGCGCATGCGGCGTGGCCAGATAGCTCCTTTCTGGCCAGGACACATTGCGCAGCCGCAAACGCGTACTGCCACTTCCCAATCCCTCTGGGCATCGGTATCATCACTGGCCAGCACTGGCTAACAACGACGCGTCTGGCCAGTAGTGTTCGCCAGCTCACGCCATAACACGACCATCTGGCCATTGAATACCTGGCGCGGACCGGTTTTCATGATGATGTTGCCCTCCTGCCTGCCCCCTTCATGGCTCCCTCCCTCACTCCCTACTACCCTGCTACCCATGGAGTCTTCTGTAGTACATGTATAGACATGCTAGGTACGATTGTATTCAATTATTCATACGCTTAGGCCCTCCCTGGTCCTTCCATGGCTATTCTGCTGATGGGTTGCCTATTTGGGCTTCTACAGCTAGCCAGCCTACCACTGGTTGGATAGATGTGCGTTGGGGTTTGCATGCCCTAATTAGATATACAAACACGCCTGAGCAAACCCCTTATTGATAGTGGACCTGGTTCTGTAGCTACAGGTATGTGCTTCTCCTGCCTCTGAAACAGCTTACCCCCCATAGCACACTTTATACTGGCTTAAT